>JAQPZY010001252.1:1625000-1830811 GCA_029931535.1 Margaritifera margaritifera | reverse complement strand
TTATCATCCATCATAGATCATCATCATCATCCATCATCACCAGTCTCTGCCAGTAACAGCCTTGTCCCAGTCGTCGATCAGGATTTCTTGTCGTTTTGGCTTCTTATCATCATCATTCCTCATTATCATCCATCATTAATCATCATCATCATCATCCATCATCATCACCTGTCTCTGCCAGAGACAGGCTTGTCCCAGTCGTCGCTCATGATTTGTTGTCGTTTTTGTTTCTTATCATCATCATCACCATCATCATCATCTTCCATCATTATCATAAATCATCATCCATCAATCATCATCATCATCCATCATCATCATCATCATCACCGGTCTCTGCCAGGCACAGTCTTGTCCCAGTCGTCGCTTAGTATTTGTTGTTGTTTTGGCTTCTTTTCTCCGTGGCTACTTCTGACATGTAGTTTTTCTTTGTTGTTATTGTTATTGTTGTAGTTGAGATAGGTCCTCAACGCTGGAAGAAGTCTCGTCAACAGGAATTTCTCTCCCTTCCATTGACAGGAAGTTGCGTATCGAAGCCTTCGATTTGATTAGGATTGTACTCTACTAGTCTCTGCCAGGGACAGGCTTGTCCCAGTCATCGCTCAGGATTTGTTGTCATTTTGGCTTCTTATCATCATCATCCATCATTATCATCCATCATCAATCATCATCATCATCATCCATCATCATCACCTGTCTCTGCCAGGGACAGGCTTGTCCCAGTCTTCGCTCAGGATTTGTTGTCGTTTTGGCTTCTTTTCTCCATGGTCACTTCTGACATAGAGTTTTTCTTTGTTGTTATTGTTATTGTTGTAGTGGAGTTAGGTCCTCAATGCCGGAAGAAGTCTCGTAGTTAGGAATTTCTCTCCCTTCCATAGTCAGGAAGTTGCAAATCGAAGCCTTCGATTTGATTAGGATTGTACTCCACTAGTCTCTGCAAGGGACAGGCTTGTCCCAGTCGTCGCTCAGGATTTGTTGTCGTTTTGTCTTCTTATCATCATCATGCATCATTATGATCTATCATTATCATCCATCATAGATCATCATCATCATCCATCATCATCATCATCACCAGTCTCTGCCAGGGACAGGCTTGTGCCAGTCGTCGATTAGTTTTTGTTGTTGTTTTGGCTTCTTTTCTCCGTGGTGACTTCTGACATGGAGTTTTTCTTTGATGTTATTGTTATTGTTGTAGTGCAGATAGGTCCTCAATGCTGGAAGAAGTCTCGTCATCAGGAATTTCTCTCCCTTCCATGGACAGGAAGTTGCATATCGAAGCCTTCAATTTGATTAGGATTGTACTCAACTAGTCTCTGCCAGAGACAGGCTTGTCCCAGTCGTCGCTCAGGATTTGTTGTCGCTTTGTCTTATCATCATCAACATCATGATCATCAACATCCTCTTCCTCCTCGTTCATTGTCTCTAGTCATGAAAAGACTTCATCATATATATATATATATATATATATATATATATATATATATATATATATATATATATATATGAGAGAGTCGGGTCAGGCATCGCCTGCTACCGTAAGTAGAAGTAGACGGTACTCCCTGCTACTGTCATCATCGAGATCGTCATCATCTAGATCGACATCATCAGGTTCATCGTCATCGATATTGCTAATGGCATTATCATCGAGATTGTCATCCTCAAGATCATCATCGATATCGTCATCATCCATCATCAGCATCATCATCATCACCGGTCTCTGCCAGGGACAGGCTTTTCCCAATCGTCACTCAGGATTTGTTGTCATTTTTGTTTCTTATCATCATCATCATCCATCATCATCATCCATCAATCATCATCATCATCCATCATCATCATCATCATCATTACCGGTCTCTGCCAGGGACAGTCTTGTTGCAGTCGTCGCTTAGTATTTGTTGTCATTTTGGCTTCTTTTCTTCATGGTCACTTCTGACATGTAGTTTTTCATTGTTGTTATTGTTATTGTTGTAGTGGAGTTAGGTCCTCAACGCTGGAAGAAGTCTCGTCATCCATCATCATCACCATCCATCATCATCATCATCATCACCAGTCTCTTCCAGGGACAGGCTTGTCCCAGTCTTCGCTCAGGATTTGTTGTCGTTTTGGCTTCTTTTCTCCATGGTCACTTCTGACATAGAGTTTTTCTTTGTTGTTATTTTTATTGTTGTAGTGGATATAGGTCCTCAACGCTTGAAGAAGTCTCGTCATCAGGAATTTCTCTCCCTTCCATGAACAGGAAGTTGCATATCGAAGCCTTCGATTTTAATTAGGATTGTACTCTACTAGTCTCTGCCAGGGTCCCTGTTGTCACTCAGGATTTGTTGTCGTTTTGGCTTCTTATCATCATTATCATCCATCATCATCATCATCCATCATCATCATCTCCTGTCTCTGCCAGGGACAGGCTAGTCCCAGGCGTCGCTCAGGATTTGTTGTCGTTTTGGCTTCTTTTCTCCATTGTCACTTCTGACATGGAGTTTTTCCTTGTTGTTACCGTTATTGTTGTAGTGGAGATAGGTCCTCAACACTGGAAGAAGTCTCGTCATCAGGAATTACTCTTGCTTCCATGGACAGGAAGTTGCATATCGAAGCCTTCAATTTGATTAGGATTGTACTCCATTAGTCTCTGCCAGGGACAGGCTTGTCCCAGTCGTCGCTCAGGATTTGTTGTCCTTTTGTCTGCTTATCATCATCATCATCCATCATTATCATCCATCATCATCATAATAATCAACATACATCCTCTTCCTCCTCATTCATTGTCACTAGTCATGAATAGACTTCAACATATATATATATATATATATATATATATATATATATATATATATATGAGAGAGTCAGGTCAGGCATCGCCTGCTACCGTAAGTAGATGTATACGGTACTACCTGCGACTGTCATCATCGATATCGTCATCATCTAGATCGTCATCTTCGAGATCGACATCATCAGGATCATCGTCATCGAGATTGCTAATGTCATTATCATCGAGATTGTCATCCTCAAGATCATCATCGATATCGTCATCATCCATCATCTTCATCATCATAATCACCGGTCTCTGCCAGGGACAGGCTTGTCCCAGTCGTCGCTCAGGATTTGTTGTCGTTCTTGTTTCTTATCATCATCATCACCATCATCATCATCTTCCATCATTATCATAAATCATCATCCATCAATCATCATCATCCATCATCATCATCATCATCACCGGTCTCTGCCAGGCACAGTCTTGTCCCAATCTTCGCTTAGTTTTTGTTGTCGTTTTGGCTTCTTTTCTCCATGGTTACTTCTGACATGTAGTTTTTCTTTGTTGTTATTGTTATTGTTGTAGTTGAGATAGGTCCTCAACGCTGGAAGAAGTCTCGTCAACAGGAATTTCTCTCCCTTCCATTGACAGGAAGTTGCGTATGGAAGCCTTCGATTTGATTAGGATTGTACTCTACTAGTCTCTGCCAGGGACAGGCTTGTCCCAGTCATCGCTCAGGATTTGTTGTCGTTTTGGCTTCTTATCATCATCATCTTCATCATCACCCATCATTATCATCCATCATCAATCATCATCATCATCATCCATCATCACCACCTGTCTCTGCCAGGGACAGGCTTGTCCCAGTCTTCGCTCAGGATTTGTTGTCGTTTTGGCTTCTTTTCTCCATGGTCACTTCTGACATAGAGTTTTTCTTTGTTGTTATTGTTATTGTTGTAGTGGAGTTAGGTCCTCAATGCCGGAAGAAGTCTCGTAGTTAGGAATTTCTCTCCCTTCCATAGTCAGGAAGTTGCAAATCGAAGCCTTCGATTTGATTAGGATTGTACTCCACTAGTCTCTGCAAGGGACAGGCTTGTCCCAGTCGTCGCTCAGGATTTGTTGTCGTTTTGTCTTCTTATCATCATCATCCATTATGATCTATCATTATCATCCATCATAGATCATCATCATCATCCATCATCATCATCATCACCAGTCTCTGCCAGGGACAGGCTTGTCCCAGTCATCGCTCAGTATTTGTTGTCGTTTTGGCTTCTTATCATTATCATCCATCATTATGATCTATCATTATCATCCATCATAGATCATCATCATCATCCATCATCACCAGTCTCTGCCAGTAACAGCCTTGTCCCAGTCGTCGATCAGGATTTCTTGTCGTTTTGGCTTCTTATCATCATCATTCCTCATTATCATCCATCATTAATCATCATCATCATCATCCATCATCATCACCTGTCTCTGCCAGAGACAGGCTTGTCCCAGTCGTCGCTCATGATTTGTTGTCGTTTTTGTTTCTTATCATCATCATCACCATCATCATCATCTTCCATCATTATCATAAATCATCATCCATCAATCATCATCATCATCCATCATCATCATCATCATCACCGGTCTCTGCCAGGCACAGTCTTGTCCCAGTCGTCGCTTAGTATTTGTTGTTGTTTTGGCTTCTTTTCTCCGTGGCTACTTCTGACATGTAGTTTTTCTTTGTTGTTATTGTTATTGTTGTAGTTGAGATAGGTCCTCAACGCTGGAAGAAGTCTCGTCAACAGGAATTTCTCTCCCTTCCATTGACAGGAAGTTGCGTATCGAAGCCTTCGATTTGATTAGGATTGTACTCTACTAGTCTCTGCCAGGGACAGGCTTGTCCCAGTCATCGCTCAGGATTTGTTGTCATTTTGGCTTCTTATCATCATCATCCATCATTATCATCCATCATCAATCATCATCATCATCATCCATCATCATCACCTGTCTCTGCCAGGGACAGGCTTGTCCCAGTCTTCGCTCAGGATTTGTTGTCGTTTTGGCTTCTTTTCTCCATGGTCACTTCTGACATAGAGTTTTTCTTTGTTGTTATTGTTATTGTTGTAGTGGAGTTAGGTCCTCAATGCCGGAAGAAGTCTCGTAGTTAGGAATTTCTCTCCCTTCCATAGTCAGGAAGTTGCAAATCGAAGCCTTCGATTTGATTAGGATTGTACTCCACTAGTCTCTGCAAGGGACAGGCTTGTCCCAGTCGTCGCTCAGGATTTGTTGTCGTTTTGTCTTCTTATCATCATCATGCATCATTATGATCTATCATTATCATCCATCATAGATCATCATCATCATCCATCATCATCATCATCACCAGTCTCTGCCAGGGACAGGCTTGTGCCAGTCGTCGATTAGTTTTTGTTGTTGTTTTGGCTTCTTTTCTCCGTGGTGACTTCTGACATGGAGTTTTTCTTTGATGTTATTGTTATTGTTGTAGTGCAGATAGGTCCTCAATGCTGGAAGAAGTCTCGTCATCAGGAATTTCTCTCCCTTCCATGGACAGGAAGTTGCATATCGAAGCCTTCAATTTGATTAGGATTGTACTCCACTAGTCTCTGCCAGAGACAGGCTTGTCCCAGTCGTCGCTCAGGATTTGTTGTCGCTTTGTCTTATCATCAACATCATGATCATCAACATCCTCTTCCTCCTCGTTCATTGTCTCTAGTCATGAAAAGACTTCATCATATATATATATATATATATATATATATATATATATATATATATATATGAGAGAGTCGGGTCAGGCATCGCCTGCTACCGTAAGTAGAAGTAGACGGTACTCCCTGCTACTGTCATCATCGAGATCGTCATCATCTAGATCGACATCATCAGGTTCATCGTCATCGATATTGCTAATGGCATTATCATCGAGATTGTCATCCTCAAGATCATCATCGATATCGTCATCATCCATCATCAGCATCATCATCATCACCGGTCTCTGCCAGGGACAGGCTTTTCCCAATCGTCACTCAGGATTTGTTGTCATTTTTGTTTCTTATCATCATCATCATCCATCATCATCATCCATCAATCATCATCATCATCCATCATCATCATCATCATCATTACCGGTCTCTGCCAGGGACAGTCTTGTTGCAGTCGTCGCTTAGTATTTGTTGTCATTTTGGCTTCTTTTCTTCATGGTCACTTCTGACATGTAGTTTTTCATTGTTGTTATTGTTATTGTTGTAGTGGAGTTAGGTCCTCAACGCTGGAAGAAGTCTCGTCATCCATCATCATCACCATCCATCATCATCATCATCATCACCGGTCTCTGCCAGGGACAGTCTTGTCCCAGTCGTTGCTTAGTATTTGTTGTCGTTTTGGCTTCTTTTCTCCATGGTCACTTCTGACATCGAGTTTTTCCTTGTTGTTATTGTTATTGTTCTAGTGGATATAGGTCCTCAACGCTTGAAGAAGTCTCGTCATCAGGAATTTCTCTCCCTTCCATGAACAGGAAGTTGCATATCGAAGCCTTCGATTTTAATTAGGATTGTACTCGACTAGTCTCTGCCAGGGACGGGCTTGTCCCTGTCATCGCTCATGATTTGTTGTCGTTTTGGCTTCATATCATCATTATCATCCATCAATCATCATCATCATCCATCATCATCATCAACATCATCATCACCGGTCTCTGCCAGGGACAGGTTATTCCCAGGCGTCGCTCAGGATTTGTTGTCGTTTTGGCTTCTTTTCTCCATTGTCACTTCTGACATAGAGTTTTTCTTTGTTGTTATTGTTGTAGTGGAGATAGTCCCTTAACACTGGAAGAAGTCTCGTCATCAGGAATTTCTCTTGCTTCCATGGACAGGAAGTTGCATATCGAAGCCTTCAATTTGATTAGGATTGTACTCCATTAGTCTCTGCCAGGGACAGGCTTGTCCCAGTCGTCGCTCAGGATTTGTTGTCATTTTGTCTTATGATCATCATCATCCAACATTATCATCCATCATCATCATCATCAGCATCAACAACATCC
Source organism: Margaritifera margaritifera (assembly GCA_029931535.1). Classification (NCBI taxonomy): domain Eukaryota; kingdom Metazoa; phylum Mollusca; class Bivalvia; order Unionida; family Margaritiferidae; genus Margaritifera; species Margaritifera margaritifera. The sequence goes on along the minus strand of JAQPZY010001252.1, from coordinate 1,824,014 downwards.
TCTTCCTCCTCATTCATTGTCTCTAGTCATGAATAGACTTCATCATATATATATATATGAGATAGTCAGGTCAGGCATTGCCTGCTACCGTAAGTAGAAGTAGACGGTACTACCTGCGACTGTCATCATCGAGATCGTCATCTTCGAGATCGACATCATCCGGATCATCGTCATTGAGATTGCTAATGTCATTATCATCGAGATTGTCATCCTCAAGATCATCATCAATATCGTCATCATCCATCATCAGCATCATCATAATCAACGGTCTCTGCCAGGGACAGGCTTGTCCCAGTCGTCGCTCAGGATTTGTTGTCGTTTTTGTTTCTTATCATCATCACCATCATCATCATCATCATCCATCATTATCATAAATCATCATCATCATCATCCATCATCATCATCATCACCGGTCTCTGCCAAGGACAGTCTTGTCCCAGTCGTCGCTTAGTATTTCTTGTCATTTTGGCTTCTTTTCTCCATGGTTACTTCTGACATGTAGTTTTTCTTTGTTGTTATTGTTGTAGTTGAGATAGGTCCTCAACGCTGGAAGAAGTCTCGTCAACAGGAATTTCTCTCCCTTCCATTGACAGGAAGTTGCGTAACGAAGCCTTCGATTTGATTAGGATTGTACTCTACTAGTCTCTGCCAGGGACAGGCTTGTCCCAGTCATCGCTCAGGATTTGTTGTCGTTTTGGCTTCTTATCATCATCATCTTCATCATCATCCATCATTATCATCCATCATCAATCATCATCATCATCATCCATCATCATCACCTGTCTCTGCCAGGGACAGGCTTGTCCCAGTCTTCGCTCAGGATTTGTTGTCGTTTTGGCTTCTTTTCTCCATGGTCACTTCTGACATAGAGTTTTTCTTTGTTGTTATTGTTATTGTTGTAGTGGAGTTAGGTCCTCAATGCCGGAAGAAGTCTCGTAGTTAGGAATTTCTCTCCCTTCCATAGTCAGGAAGTTGCAAATCGAAGCCTTCGATTTGATTAGGATTGTACTCCACTAGTCTCTGCAAGGGACAGGCTTGTCCCAGTCGTCGCTCAGGATTTGTTGTCGTTTTGTCTTCTTATCATCATCATCCATCATTATGATCTATCATTATCATCCATCATAGATCATCATCATCATCCATCATCATCATCATCACCAGTCTCTGCCAGGGACAGGCTTGTCCCAGTCGTCGATCAGTATTTGTTGTCGTTTTGGCTTCTTATCATTATCATCCATCATTATGATCTATCATTATCATCCATCATAGATCATCATCATCATCCATCATCATCATCATCACCAGTCTCTGCCAGTAACAGGCTTGTCCCAGTCGTCGATCAGGATTTTTTGTCGTTTTGGCTTCTTATCATCATCATTCTTCATTATCATCCATCATTAATCATCATCATCATCATCCATCATCATCACCTGTTTCTGCCAGAGACAGGCTTGTCCCAGTCGTCGCTAAGTATTTGTTGTCGTTTTGTCTTCTTTTCTCCGTGGCTACTTCTGACATGTAGTTTTTCTTTGTTGTTATTGTTATTGTTGTAGTTGAGATAGGTCCTCAACGCTGGAAGAAGTCTCGTCAACAGGAATTTCTCTCCCTTCCATTGACAGGAAGTTGCGTATCGAAGCCTTCGATTTGATTAGGATTGTACTCTACTAGTCTCTGCCAGGGACAGGCTTGTCCCAGTCATCGCTCAGGATTTGTTGTCATTTTGGCTTCTTATCATCATCATCTTCATCATCATCCATCATTATCATCCATCATCAATCATCATCATCATCATCCATCATCATCACCTGTCTCTGCCAGGGACAGGCTTGTCCCAGTCTTCGCTCAGGATTTGTTGTCGTTTTGGCTTCTTTTCTCCATGGTCACTTCTGACATAGAGTTTTTCTTTGTTGTTATTGTTATTGTTGTAGTGGAGTTAGGTCCTCAATGCCGGAAGAAGTCTCGTAGTTAGGAATTTCTCTCCCTTCCATAGTCAGGAAGTTGCAAATCGAAGCCTTCGATTTGATTAGGATTGTACTCCACTAGTCTCTGCAAGGGACAGGCTTGTCCCAGTCGTCGCTCAGGATTTGTTGTCGTTTTGGCTTCTTATCATCATCATGCATCATTATGATCTATCATTATCATCCATCATAGATCATCATCATCATCCATCATCATCATCATCACCAGTCTCTGCCAGGGACAGGCTTGTGCCAGTCGTCGATTAGTATTTGTTGTTGTTTTGGCTTCTTTTCTCCGTGGTGACTTCTGACATGGAGTTTTTCTTTGTTGTTATTGTTATTGTTGTAGTGCAGATAGGTCCTCAATGCTGGAAGAAGTCTCGTCATCAGGAATTTCTCTCCCTTCCATGGACAGGAAGTTGCATATCGAAGCCTTCAATTTGATTAGGATTGTACTCCACTAGTCTCTGCCAGAGACAGGCTTGTCCCAGTCGTCGCTCAGGATTTGTTGTATCTTTGTCTTATCATCATCAACATCATGATCATCAACATCCTCTTCCTCCTCGTTCATTGTCTCTAGTCATGAAAAGACTTCATCATATATATATATATGAGAGAGAGTCGGGTCAGGCATCGCCTGCTACCGTAAGTAGAAGTAGACGGTACTCCCTGCTACTGTCATCATCGAGATCGTCATCATCTAGATCGACATCATCAGGATCATCGTCATCGATATTGCTAATGGCATTATTATCGAGATTGTCATCCTCAAGATCATCATCGATATCGTCATCATCCATCATCAGCATCATCATCATCACCGTTCTCTGCCAGGGACAGGCTTTTCCCAATCGTCACTCAGGATTTGTTGTCATTTTTGTTTCTTATCATCATCATCATCCATCATCATCATCCATCAATCATCATCCATCATCATCATCATCATCATTACCGGTCTCTGCCAGGGACAGTCTTGTTGCAGTCGTCGCTTAGTATTTGTTGTCATTTTGGCTTCTTTTCTTCATGGTCACTTCTGACATGTAGTTTTTCATTGTTGTTATTGTTATTGTTGTAGTGGAGTTAGGTCCTCAACGCTGGAAGAAGTCTCGTCATCCATCATCATCACCATCCATCATCATCATCATCATCATCATCATCACCAGTCTCTGCCAGGGACAGTCTTGTCCCAGTCGTTGCTTAGTATTTGTTGTCGTTTTGGCTTCTTTTCTCCATGGTCACTTCTGACATCGAGTTTTTCCTTGTTGTTATTGTTATTGTTCTAGTGGATATAGGTCCTCAACGCTTGAAGAAGTCTCGTCATCAGGAATTTCTCTCCCTTCCATGAACAGGAAGTTGCATATCGAAGCCTTCGATTTTAATTACGATTGTACTCGACTAGTCTCTGCCAGGGACGGGCTTGTCCCTGTCATCACTCATGATTTGTTGTCGTTTTGGCTTCATATCATCATTATCATCCATCAATCATCATCATCATCAACATCATCATCATCAACATCATCATCACCGGTCTCTGCCAGGGACAGGTTATTCCCAGGCGTCGCTCAGGATTTGTTGTCGTTTTGGCTTCTTTTCTCCATTGTCACTTCTGACATAGAGTTTTTCTTTGTTGTTATTGTTATTGTTGTAGTGGAGATAGTCCCTTAACACTGGAAGAAGTCTCGTCATCAGGAATTTCTCTTGCTTCCATGGACAGGAAGTTGCATATCGAAGCCTTCAATTTGATTAGGATTGTGCTCCATTAGTCTCTGCCAGGGACAGGCTTGTCCCAGTCGTCGCTCAGGATTTGTTGTCATTTTGTCTTATCATCATCATCATCCAACATTATCATCCATCATCATCATCATCAGCATCAACAACATCCTCTTCCTCCTCATTCATTGTCTCTAGTCATGAATAGACTTCATCATATATATATATATGAGATAGTCAGGTCAGGCATTGCCTGCTACCGTAAGTAGAAGTAGACGGTACTACCTGCGACTGTCATCATCGAGATCGTCATCTTCGAGATCGACATCATCCTGATCATCGTCATTGATCTTGCTAATGTCATTATCATCGAGATTGTCATCCTCAAGATCATCATCAATATCGTCATCATCCATCATCAGCATCATCATAATCAACGGTCTCTGCCAGGGACAGGCTTGTCCCAGTCGTCGCTCAGGATTTGTTGTCGTTTTTGTTTCTTATCATCATCACCATCATCATCATCATCATCCATCATTATCATAAATCATCATCATCATCCATCATCATCATCATCATCCATCATCATCATCATCACCGGTCTCTGCCAAGGACAGTCTTGTCCCAGTCGTCGCTTAGTATTTCTTGTCATTTTGGCTTCTTTTCTCCATGGTTACTTCTGACATGTAGTTTTTCTTTGTTGTTATTGTTATTGTTGTAGTTGAGATAGGTCCTCAACGCTGGAAGAAGTCTCGTCAACAGGAATTTCTCTCCCTTCCATTGACAGGAAGTTGCGTATCGAAGCCTTCGATTTGATTATGATTGTACTCTACTAGTCTCTGCCAGAGACAGGCTTGTCCCAGTCATCGCTCAGGATTTGTTGTCGTTTTGGCTTCTTATCATCATCATCTTCATCATCATCCATCATTATCATCCATCATCAATCATCATCATCATCATCCATCATCATCACCTGTCTCTGCCAGGGACAGGCTTGTCCCAGTCTTCGCTCAGGATTTGTTGTCGTTTTGTTGGCTTCTTTTCTCCATGGTCACTTCTGACATAGAGTTTTTCTTTGTTGTTATTGTTATTGTTGTAGTGGAGTTAGGTCCTCAATGCCGGAAGAAGTCTCGTAGTTAGGAATTTCTCTCCCTTCCATAGTCAGGAAGTTGCAAATCGAAGCCTTCGATTTGATTAGGATTGTACTCCACTAGTCTCTGCAAGGGACAGGCTTGTCCCAGTCGTCGCTCAGGATTTGTTGTCGTTTGTCTTCTTATCATCATCATCCATCATTATGATCTATCATTATCATCCATCATAGATCATCATCATCATCCATCATCATCATCATCACCAGTCTCTGCCAGGGACAGGCTTGTCCCAGTCGTCGCTCAGTATTTGTTGTCGTTTTGGCTTCTTATCATTATCATCCATCATTATGATCTATCATTATCATCCATCATAGATCATCATCATCATCCATCATCATCATCATCACCAGTCTCTGCCAGTAACAGGCTTGTCCCAGTCATCTATCAGGATTTTTTGTCGTTTTGGCTTCTTATCATCATCATTCATCATTATCATCCATCATTAATCATCATCATCATCATCCATCATCATCACCTGTTTCTGCCAGAGACAGGCTTGTCCCAGTCGTCGCTTAGTATTTGTTGTCGTTTTGTCTTCTTTTCTCCGTGGCTACTTCTGACATGTAGTTTTTCTTTGTTGTTATTGTTATTGTTGTAGTTGAGATAGGTCCTCAACGCTGGAAGAAGTCTCGTCATCAGGAATTTCTCTCCCTTCCATTGACAGGAAGTTGCGTATCGAAGCCTTCGATTTGATTAGGATTGTACTCTACTAGTCTCTGCCAGGGACAGGCTTGTCCCAGTCATCGCTCAGGATTTGTTGTCGTTTTGGCTTCTTATCATCATCATCTTCATCATCATCCATCATTATCATCCATCATCAATCATCATCATCATCATCCATCATCATCACCTGTCTCTGCCAGGGACAGGCTTGTCCCAGTCTTCGCTCAGGATTTGTTGTCGTTTTGGCTTCTTTTCTCCATGGTCACTTCTGACATAGAGTTTTTCTTTGTTGTTATTGTTATTGTTGTAGTGCAGATAGGTTCTCAATGCTGGAAGAAGTCTCGTCATCAGGAATTTCTCTCCCTTCCATGGACAGGAAGTTGCATATCGAAGCCTTCAATTTGATTAGGATTGTACTCCACTAGTCTCTGCCAGAGACAGGCTTGTCCCAGTCGTCGCTCAGGATTTGTTGTATCTTTGTCTTATCATCATCAATATCATGATCATCAACATCCTCTTCCTCCTCGTTCATTGTCTCTAGTCATGAAAAGACTTCATCATATATATATATATATATATATATATATATATATATATATATATATATATATATATATATATATATGAGAGAGAGTCGGGTCAGGCATCGCCTGCTACCGTAAGTAGAAGTAGACGGTACTCCCTGCTACTGTCATCATCGAGATCGTCATCATCTAGATCGACATTATCAGGATCATCGTCATCGATATTGCTAATGGCATTATCATCGAGATTGTCATCCTCAAGATCGTCATCATCCATCATCAGCATCATCATCATCACCGGTCTCTGCCAGGGACAGGCTTTTCCCAATCGTCACTCAGGATTTGTTGTCATTTTTGTTTCTTATCATCATCATCATCCATCATCATCATCCATCAATCATCATCCATCATCATCATCATCATCATCATCATTACCGGTCTCTGCCAGGGACAGTCTTGTTGCAGTCGTCGCTTAGTATTTGTTGTCATTTTGGCTTCTTTTCTTCATGGTCACTTCTGACATGTAGTTTTTCATTGTTGTTATTGTTATTGTTGTAGTGGAGTTAGGTCCTCAACGCTGGAAGAAGTCTCGTCATCCATCATCAATCATCATCATCATCATCATCCATCATCATCATCATCACCGGTCTCTGCCAGGGACAGACTTGTCTCAGTCTTCACTCAGGATTTGTTGTCGTTTTGGCTTCTTTTCTCCATGGTCACTTCTGACATAGAGTTTTTCCTTGTTGTTATTGTTATTGTTCGAGTGGATATAGGTCCTCAACGCTTGAAGAAGTCTCGTCATCAGGAATTTCTCTCCCTTCCATGAACAGGAAGTTGCATATCGAAGCCTTCGATTTTAATTAGGATTGTACTCGACTAGTCTCTGCCAGGGACGGGCTTGTCCCTGTCATCACTCATGATTTGTTGTCGTTTTGGCTTCATATCATCATTATCATCCATCAATCATCATCACCATCCATCCATCATCATCATCAACATCATCATCACTGGTCTCTGCCAGGGACAGGCTATTCCCAGGCGTCGCTCAGGATTTGTTGTCGTTTTGGCTTCTTTTCTCCATTGTCACTTCTGACATAGAGTTTTTCTTTGTTGTTATTGTTATTGTTGTAGTGGAGTTAGGTCCTCAATGCCGGAAGAAGTCTCGTAGTTAGGAATTTCTCTCCCTTCCATAGTCAGGAAGTTGCAAATCGAAGCCTTCAATTTGATTAGGATTGTACTCCATTAGTCTCTGCCAGGGACAGGTTTGTCCCAGTCATCGCTCAGGATTTGTTGTCATTTTGTCTTATCATCATCCATCATTATCATCCATCATCATCATCATCATCAGCATCAACAACATCCTCTTCCTCCTCATTCATTGTCTCTAGTCATGAATAGACTTCATCATATATATATATATATGAGATAGTCAGGTCCGGCATTGCCTGCTACCGTAAGTAGAAGTAGACGGTACTACCTGCGACTGTCATCATCGAGATCGTCATCTTCGAGATCGACATCATCCGGATCATCATCATTGAGATTGCTAATGTCATTATCATCGAGATTGTCATCCTCAAGATCATCATCAATATCGTCATCATCCATCATCAGCATCATCATAATCAACGGTCTCTGCCAGGGACAGGCTTGTCCCAGTCGTCGCTCAGGATTTGTTGTCGTTTTTGTTTCTTATCATCATGACCATCATCATCATCATCATCCATCATTATCATAAATCATCATCATCATCCATCATCATCATCATCACCGGTCTCTGCCAGGGACAGTCTTGTCCCAGTCGTCGCTTAGTATTTGTTGTCGTTTTGGCTTCTTTTCTCCATGGTCACTTCTGACATGTAGTTTTTCCTTGTTGTTATTGTTATTGTTGTAGTGGAGTTAGGTCCTCAACGCTGGAAGAAGTCTCATCATCAGGAATTTCTCTCCCTTCCATACACAGGAAGTTGCAAATCGAAGCCTTCAATTTGGTTAGGATTGTACTCCACTAGTCTTTTCCAGGGACAGGCTTATCCCAGTCGTCGCCGAGGATTTGTTGTCGTTTTGGCTTGTTATCATCATCATCATCCATCATTATGATCCATCACTTTCATCCATCATAGATCACCATCATCCATCATCATCATCATCACCAGTCTCTGCCAAAGACAGGCTTGTCCCAGTTGTCGCTCAATATTTATTGTTGTCTTGGCTTCTTTTCTCCATGGTCACTTCTGACATAGAGATTTTCTTTGTTGTTTTTGTTATTGTTGTAGTGTCGATAGGTCCTCAACGCAGGAAGAAGTCTCGTCATCAGGAATTTCTCTCCCTTCCATTGACAGGAAGTTGCATATCGAAGCCTTCGATTTGATTAGGATTGTACTCAACAAGTCTCAGCCAGGGACAGGCTTGTCCCAGTCTTCGCTCAGGATTTGTACTCGTTTTGGCTTCTTATCATCATCATCCATTATGATCTATCATTATCATCCATCATAGATCATCATCATCATCCATCATCATCATCATCACCAGTCTCTGCCAGGGACAGGCTTGTCCCAGTCATCGCTCAGTATTTGTTGTCGTTTTGGCTTCTTATCATTATCATCCATCATTATGATCTATCATTATCATCCATCATAGATCATCATCATCATCCATCATCATCATCATCACCAGTCTCTGCCAGTAACAGGCTTGTCCCAGTCGTCGATCAGGATTTTTTGTCGTTTTGGCTTCTTATCATCATCATTCATCATTATCATCCATCATTAATCATCATCATCATCCATCATCATCACCTGTTTCTGCCAGAGACAGGCTTGTCCCAGTCGTCGCTCATGATTTGTTGTCGTTTTTGTTTCTTATCATCATCATCACCATCATCATTATAATAAATCATCATCCATCAATCATCATCATCATCCATCATCATCATCATCATCACCGGTCTCTGCCAGGCACAGTCTTGTCCCAGTCGTCGCTTAGTATTTGTTGTTGTTTTGGCTTCTTTTCTCCGTGGCTACTTCTAACATGTAGTTTTTCTTTATTGTTATTGTTGTAGTTGAGATAGGTCCTCAACGCTGGAAGAAGTCTCGTCATCAGGAATTTCTCTCCCTTCCATTGACAGGAAGTTGCATATCGAAGCCTTCGATTTGATTAGGATTGTACTCCACTAGTCTCTAACAGGGACAGGCTTGTCCCAGTCATCGCTCAGGATTTGTTGTCATTTTGGCTTCTTATCATCATCATCTTCATCATCATCCATCATTATCATCCATCATCAATCATCATCATCATCATCCATCATCATCACCTGTCTCTGCCAGGGACAGGCTTGTCCCAGTCTTCGCTCAGGATTTGTTGTCGTTTTGGCTTCTTTTCTCCATGGTCACTTCTGACATAGAGTTTTTCTTTGTTGTTATTGTTATTGTTGTAGTGGAGTTAGGTCCTCAATGCCGGAAGAAGTCTCGTAGTTAGGAATTTCTCTCCCTTCCATAGTCAGGAAGTTGCAAATCGAAGCCTTCGATTTGATTAGGATTGTACTCCACTAGTCTCTGCAAGGGACAGGCTTGTCCCAGTCGTCGCTCAGGATTTGTTGTCGTTTTGTCTTCTTATCATCATCATCCATCATTATGATCTATCATTATCATCCATCATAGATCATCATCATCATCCATCATCATCATTATCACCAGTCTCTGCCAGGGACAGGCTTGTCCCAGTTGTCGATCAGTATTTGTTGTCGTTTTGGCTTCTTATCATTATCATCCATCATTATGATCTATCATTATCATCCATCATAGATCATCATCATCATCCATCATCATCATCATCACCAGTCTCTGCCAGTAACAGCCTTGTCCCAGTCGTCGATCAGGATTTCTTGTCGTTTTGGCTTCTTATCATCATCATTCATCATTATCATCCATCATTAATCATCATCATCATCATCATCCATCATCATCACCTGTCTCTGCCTGAGACAAGCTTGTCCCAGTCGTCGCTCATGATTTGTTGTCGTTTTTGTTTCTTATCATCATCATCACCATCATCATCATCTTCCATCATTATCATAAATCATCATCCATCAATCATCATCATCATCCATCATCATCATCATCATCACCGGTCTCTGCCAGGCACAGTCTTGTCCCAGTCATCGCTTAGTATTTGTTGTTGTTTTGGCTTCTTTTCTCCGTGGCTACTTCTGACATGTAGTTTTTCTTTGTTGTTATTGTTATTGTTGTAGTTGAGATAGGTCCTCAACGCTGGAAGAAGTCTCGTCAACAGGAATTTCTCTCCCTTCCATTGACAGGAAGTTGCGTATCGAAGCCTTCGATTTGATTAGGATTGTACTCCACTAGTCTCTGCAAGGGACAGGCTTGTCCCAGTCATCGCTCAGGATTTGTTGTCGTTTTGTCTTCTTATCATCATCATCCATCATTATGATCTATCATTATCATCCATCATAGATCATCATCATCATCCATCATCATCATCATCACCAGTCTCTGCCAGGGACAGGCTTGTCCCAGTCGTCGCTCAGTATTTGTTGTCGTTTTGGCTTCTTATCATTATCATCCATCATTATGATCTATCATTATCATCCATCATAGATCATCATCATCATCCATCATCATCATCATCACCAGTCTCTGCCAGTAACAGGCTTGTCCCAGTCGTCGATCAGGATTTTTTGTCGTTTTGGCTTCTTATCATCATCATTCATCATTATCATCCATCATTAATCATCATCATCATCATCCATCATCATCACCTGTTTCTGCCAGAGACAGGCTTGTCCCAGTCGTCGCTCATGATTTGTTGTTGTTTTTGTTTCTTATCATCATCATCACCATCATCATTATCATAAATCATCATCCATCAATCATCATCATCATCCATCATCATCATCATCATCATCACCGGTCTCTGCCAGGCACAGTCTTGTCCCAGTCGTCGCTTAGTATTTGTTGTTGTTTTGGCTTCTTTTCTCCGTGGCTACTTCTAACATGTAGTTTTTCTTTGTTGTTATTGTTATTGTTGTAGTTGAGATAGGTCCTCAATGCTGGAAGAAGTCTCGTCATCAGGAATTTCTCTCCCTTCCATTGACAGGAAGTTGCGTATCGAAGCCTTCGATTTGATTAGGATTGTACTCTACTAGTCTCTGCCAGGGACAGGCTTGTCCCAGTCATCGCTCAGGATTTGTTGTCATTTTGGCTTCTTATCATCATCATCTTCATCATCATCCATCATTATCATCCATCATCAATCATCATCATCATCATCCATCATCATCACCTGTCTCTGCCAGGGACAGGCTTGTCCCAGTCTTCGCTCAGGATTTGTTGTCGTTTTGGCTTCTTTTCTCCATGGTCACTTCTGACATAGAGTTTTTCTTTGTTGTTATTGTTATTGTTGTAGTGGAGTTAGGTCCTCAATGCCGGAAGAAGTCTCGTAGTTAGGAATTTCTCTCCCTTCCATAGTCAGGAAGTTGCAAATCGAAGCCTTCGATTTGATTAGGATTGTACTCCACTAGTCTCTGCAAGGGACAGGCTTGTCCTAGTCGTCGCTCAGGATTTGTTGTCGTTTTGTCTTCTTATCATCATCATCCATCATTATGATCTATCATTATCATCCATCATAGATCATCATCATCATCCATCATCATCATTATCACCAGTCTCTGCCAGGGACAGGCTTGTCCCAGTTGTCGATCAGTATTTGTTGTCGTTTTGGCTTCTTATCATTATCATCCATCATTATGATCTATCATTATCATCCATCATAGATCATCATCATCATCCATCATCATCATCATCACCAGTCTCTGCCAGTAACAGCCTTGTCCCAGTCGTCGATCAGGATTTCTTGTCGTTTTGGCTTCTTATCATCATCATTCATCATTATCATCCATCATTAATCATCATCATCATCATCATCCATCATCATCACCTGTCTCTGCCTGAGACAAGCTTGTCCCAGTCGTCGCTCATGATTTGTTGTCGTTTTTGTTTCTTATCATCATCATCACCATCATCATCATCTTCCATCATTATCATAAATCATCATCCATCAATCATCATCATCATCCATCATCATCATCATCATCACCGGTCTCTGCCAGGCACAGTCTTGTCCCAGTCATCGCTTAGTATTTGTTGTTGTTTTGGCTTCTTTTCTCCGTGGCTACTTCTGACATGTAGTTTTTCTTTGTTGTTATTGTTATTGTTGTAGTTGAGATAGGTCCTCAACGCTGGAAGAAGTCTCGTCAACAGGAATTTCTCTCCCTTCCATTGACAGGAAGTTGCGTATCGAAGCCTTCGATTTGATTAGGATTGTACTCCACTAGTCTCTGCAAGGGACAGGCTTGTCCCAGTCGTCGCTCAGGATTTGTTGTCGTTTTGTCTTCTTATCATCATCATCCATCATTATGATCTATCATTATCATCCATCATAGATCATCATCATCATCCATCATCATCATCATCACCAGTCTCTGCCAGGGACAGGCTTGTCCCAGTCGTCGCTCAGTATTTGTTGTCGTTTTGGCTTCTTATCATTATCATCCATCATTATGATCTATCATTATCATCCATCATAGATCATCATCATCATCCATCATCATCATCATCACCAGTCTCTGCCAGTAACAGGCTTGTCCCAGTCGTCGATCAGGATTTTTTGTCGTTTTGGCTTCTTATCATCATCATTCATCATTATCATCCATCATTAATCATCATCATCATCATCCATCATCATCACCTGTTTCTGCCAGAGACAGGCTTGTCCCAGTCGTCGCTCATGATTTGTTGTTGTTTTTGTTTCTTATCATCATCATCACCATCATCATTATCATAAATCATCATCCATCAATCATCATCATCATCCATCATCATCATCATCATCATCACCGGTCTCTGCCAGGCACAGTCTTGTCCCAGTCGTCGCTTAGTATTTGTTGTTGTTTTGGCTTCTTTTCTCCGTGGCTACTTCTAACATGTAGTTTTTCTTTGTTGTTATTGTTATTGTTGTAGTTGAGATAGGTCCTCAATGCTGGAAGAAGTCTCGTCATCAGGAATTTCTCTCCCTTCCATTGACAGGAAGTTGCGTATCGAAGCCTTCGATTTGATTAGGATTGTACTCTACTAGTCTCTGCCAGGGACAGGCTTGTCCCAGTCATCGCTCAGGATTTGTTGTCATTTTGGCTTCTTATCATCATCATCTTCATCATCATCCATCATTATCATCCATCATCAATCATCATCATCATCATCCATCATCATCACCTGTCTCTGCCAGGGACAGGCTTGTCCCAGTCTTCGCTCAGGATTTGTTGTCGTTTTGGCTTCTTTTCTCCATGGTCACTTCTGACATAGAGTTTTTCTTTGTTGTTATTGTTATTGTTGTAGTGGAGTTAGGTCCTCAATGCCGGAAGAAGTCTCGTAGTTAGGAATTTCTCTCCCTTCCATAGTCAGGAAGTTGCAAATCGAAGCCTTCGATTTGATTAGGATTGTACTCCACTAGTCTCTGCAAGGGACAGGCTTGTCCCAGTCGTCGCTCAGGATTTGTTGTCGTTTTGTCTTCTTATCATCATCATCCATCATTATGATCTATCATTATCATCCATCATAGATCATCATCATCATCCATCATCATCATTATCACCAGTCTCTGCCAGGGACAGGCTTGTCCCAGTTGTCGATCAGTATTTGTTGTCGTTTTGGCTTCTTATCATTATCATCCATCATTATGATCTATCATTATCATCCATCATAGATCATCATCATCATCCATCATCATCATCATCACCAGTCTCTGCCAGTAACAGCCTTGTCCCAGTCGTCGATCAGGATTTCTTGTCGTTTTGGCTTCTTATCATCATCATTCATCATTATCATCCATCATTAATCATCATCATCATCATCATCCATCATCATCACCTGTCTCTGCCTGAGACAAGCTTGTCCCAGTCGTCGCTCATGATTTGTTGTCGTTTTTGTTTCTTATCATCATCATCACCATCATCATCATCTTCCATCATTATCATAAATCATCATCCATCAATCATCATCATCATCCATCATCATCATCATCATCACCGGTCTCTGCCAGGCACAGTCTTGTCCCAGTCATCGCTTAGTATTTGTTGTTGTTTTGGCTTCTTTTCTCCGTGGCTACTTCTGACATGTAGTTTTTCTTTGTTGTTATTGTTATTGTTGTAGTTGAGATAGGTCCTCAACGCTGGAAGAAGTCTTGTCATCAGGGATTTCTCCCTTCCATTGACAGGAAGTTGCATATCGAAGCCTTCGATTTGATTAGTATTGTACTCGACTAGTCTCTGCCAGGGACAGTCTTGTCCAAGTTGTAGCTCAGGATTTGTTGTCATTTTGGCTTCTTATCATCATCATCACCATCATCATCATCATCATCATCCATCATTATCATCCATCATCGATCATCATCCATCATCGATCATCATCATCATCGGTCTCTGCCAGGGACAGGCTTGTCCCAGTCGTCGATCAGTATTTGTTTTCCTTTTGGCTTCTTTTCTCCGTGGTCACTTCTGGCATGGAGGTTTTCTTTGTTGTTATTGTTATTGTTGTAGTGGAGTTAGGTCCTCAATGCCGGAAGAAGTCTCGTAGTTAGGAATTTCTCTCCCTTCCATAGTCAGGAAGTTGCAAATCGAAGCCTTCGATTTGATTAGGATTGTACTCCACTAGTCTCTGCAAGGGACAGGCTTGTCCCAGTCGTCGCTCAGGATTTGTTGTCGTTTTGTCTTCTTATCATCATCATGCATCATTATGATCTATCATTATCATCCATCATAGATCATCATCATCATCCATCATCATCATCATCACCAGTCTCTGCCAGGGACAGGCTTGTGCCAGTTGTCGATTAGTATTTGTTGTTGTTTTGGCTTCTTTTCTCCGTGGTGACTTCTGACATGGAGTTTTTCTTTGTTGTTATTGTTATTGTTGTAGTGCAGATAGGTCCTCAATGCTGGAAGAAGTCTCGTCATCAGGAATTTCTCTCCCTTCCATGGACAGGAAGTTGCATATCGAAGCCTTCAATTTGATTAGGATTGTACTCCACTAGTCTCTGCCAGAGACAGGCTTGTCCCAGTCGTCGCTCAGGATTTGTTGTATCTTTGTCTTATCATCATCAACATCATGATCATCAACATCCTCTTCCTCCTCGTTCATTGTCTCTAGTCATGAAAAGACTTCATCATATATATATATATATATATATATATATATATATATATATATATATATATATATATGAGAGAGTCGGGTCAGGCATCGCCTGCTACCGTAAGTAGAAGTAGACGGTACTCCCTGCTACTGTCATCGTCGAGATCGTCATCATCTAGATCGACATCATCAGGTTCATCGTCATCGATATTGCTAATGGCATTATCATCGAGATTGTCATCCTCAAGATCATCATCGATATCGTCATCATCCATCATCAGCATCATCATCATCACCGGTCTCTGCCAGGGACAGGCTTTTCCCAATCGTCACTCAGGATTTGTAGTCATTTTTGTTTCTTATCATCATCATCCATCATCATCATCCATCAATCATCATCATCATCCATCATCATCATCATCATCATTACCGGTCTCTGCCAGGGACAGTCTTGTTGCAGTCGTCGCTTAGTATTTGTTGTCATTTTGGCTTCTTTTCTTCATGGTCACTTCTGACATGTAGTTTTTCATTGTTGTTATTGTTATTGTTGTAGTGGAGTTAGGTCCTCAACGCTGGAAGAAGTCTCGTCATCCATCATCATCACCATCCATCATCATCATCATCATCATCACCGGTCTCTGCCAGGGACAGTCTTGTCCCAGTCGTTGCTTAGTATTTGTTGTCGTTTTGGCTTCTTTTCTCCATGGTCACTTCTGACATCGAGTTTTTCCTTGTTGTTATTGTTATTGTTCTAGTGGATATAGGTTTTCAACGCTTGAAGAAGTCTCGTCATCAGGAATTTCTCTCCCTTCCATGAACAGGAAGTTGCATATCGAAGCCTTCGATTTTAATTAGGATTGTACTCGACTAGTCTCTGCCAGGGATGGGCTTGTCCCTGTCATCGCTCATGATTTGTTGTCTTTTTGGCTTCATATCATCATTATCATCCATCAATCATCATCATCATCCATCATCATCATCAACATCATCATCACCGGTCTCTGCCAGGGACAGGTTATTCCCAGGCGTCGCTCAGGATTTGTTGTCGTTTTGGCTTCTTTTCTCCATTGTCACTTCTGACATAGAGTTTTTCTTTGTTGTTATTGTTATTGTTGTAGTGGAGATAGAACCTTAACACTGGAAGAAGTCTCGTCATCAGGAATTTCTCTTGCTTCCATGGACAGGAAGTTGCATATCGAAGCCTTCAATTTGATTAGGATTGTACTCCATTAGTCTCTGCCAGGGACAGGCTTGTCCCAGTCGTCGCTCAGGATTTGTTGTCATTTTGTCTTATCATCATCATCATCCAACATTATCATCCATCATCATCATCATCAGCATCAACAACATCCTCTTCCTCCTCATTCATTGTCTCTAGTCATGAATAGACTTCATCATATATATATATATGAGATAGTCAGGTCAGGCATTGCCTGCTACCGTAAGTAGAAGTAGACGGTACTACCTGCGACTGTCATCATCGAGATCGTCATCTTCGAGATCGACATCATCCGGATCATCGTCATTGAGATTGCTAATGTCATTATCATCGAGATTGTCATCCTCAAGATCATCATCAATATCGTCATCATCCATCATCAGCATCATCATAATCAACGGTCTCTGCCAGGGGCAGGCTTGTCCCAGTCGTCGCTCAGGATTTGTTGTCGTTTTTGTTTCTTATCATCATCACCATCATCATCATCATCATCCATCATTATCATAAATCATCATCATCATCCATCATCATCATCATCATCATCCATCATCATCATCATCACCGGTCTCTGCCAGGGACAGTCTTGTCCCAGTCGTCGCTTAGTATTTCTTGTCATTTTGGCTTCTTTTCTCCATGGTTACTTCTGACATGTAGTTTTTCTTTGTTGTTATTGTTGTAGTTGAGATAGGTCCTCAACGCTGGAAGAAGTCTCGTCATCAGGAATTTCTCTCCCTTCCATTGACAGGAAGTTGCATATCGAAGCCTTCGATTTGATTAGGATTGTACTCAACAAGTCTCAGCCAGGGACAGGCTTGTCCCAGTCTTCGCTCAGGATTTGTACTCGTTTTGGCTTCTTATCATCATCATCTTCATCATCATCATGATCAATCATCATGATCATCATCATCATCATCATCACCAGTCTCTTCCAGGGACAGGCTTGTCCCAGTCTTCGCTCAGGATTTGTTGTCGTTTTGGCTTCTTTTCTCCATGGTCACTTCTGACATAGAGTTTTTCTTTGTTGTTATTTTTATTGTTGTAGTGGATATAGGTCCTCAATGCCGGAAGAAGTCTCGTAGTTAGGAATTTCTCTCCCTTCCATAGTCAGGAAGTTGCAAATCGAAGCCTTCGATTTGATTAGGATTGTACTCCACTAGTCTCTGCAAGGGACAGGCTTGTCCCAGTCGTCGCTCAGGATTTGTTGTCGTTTTGTCTTCTTATCATCATCATCCATCATTATGATCTATCATTATCATCCATCATAGATCATCATCATCATCCATCATCATCATTATCACCAGTCTCTGCCAGGGACAGGCTTGTCCCAGTTGTCGATCAGTATTTGTTGTCGTTTTGGCTTCTTATCATTATCATCCATCATTATGATCTATCATTATCATCCATCATAGATCATCATCATCATCCATCATCATCATCATCACCAGTCTCTGCCAGTAACAGCCTTGTCCCAGTCGTCGATCAGGATTTCTTGTCGTTTTGGCTTCTTATCATCATCATTCATCATTATCATCCATCATTAATCATCATCATCATCATCATCCATCATCATCACCTGTCTCTGCCTGAGACAAGCTTGTCCCAGTCGTCGCTCATGATTTGTTGTCGTTTTTGTTTCTTATCATCATCATCACCATCATCATCATCTTCCATCATTATCATAAATCATCATCCATCAATCATCATCATCATCCATCATCATCATCATCACCGGTCTCTGCCAGGCACAGTCTTGTCCCAGTCATCGCTTAGTATTTGTTGTTGTTTTGGCTTCTTTTCTCCGTGGCTACTTCTGACATGTAGTTTTTCTTTGTTGTTATTGTTATTGTTGTAGTTGAGATAGGTCCTCAACGCTGGAAGAAGTCTCGTCAACAGGAATTTCTCTCCCTTCCATTGACAGGAAGTTGCGTATCGAAGCCTTCGATTTGATTAGGATTGTACTCTACTAGTCTCTGCCAGGGACAGTCTTGTCCCAGTCATCGCTCAGGATTTGTTGTCATTTTGGCTTCTTATCATCATCATCTTCATCATCATCCATCATTATCATCCATCATCAATCATCATCATCATCATCCATCATCATCACCTGTCTCTGCCAGGGACAGGCTTGTCCCAGTCTTCGCTCAGGATTTGTTGTCGTTTTGGCTTCTTTTCTCCATGGTCACTTCTGACATAGAGTTTTTCTTTGTTGTTATTGTTATTGTTGTAGTGGAGTTAGGTCCTCAATGCCGGAAGAAGTCTCGTAGTTAGGAATTTCTCTCCCTTCCATAGTCAGGAAGTTGCAAATCGAAGCCTTCGATTTGATTAGGATTGTACTCCACTAGTCTCTGCAAGGGACAGGCTTGTCCCAGTCGTCGCTCAGGATTTGTTGTCGTTTTGTCTTCTTATCATCATCATGCATCATTATGATCTATCATTATCATCCATCATAGATCATCATCATCATCCATCATCATCACCAGTCTCTGCCAGGGACAGGCTTGTGCCAGTCGTCGATTAGTATTTGTTGTTGTTTTGGCTTCTTTTCTCCGTGGTGACTTCTGACATGGAGTTTTTCTTTGTTGTTATTGTTATTGTTGTAGTGCAGATAGGTCCTCAATGCTGGAAGAAGTCTCGTCATCAGAAATTTCTCTCCCTTCCATGGACAGGAAGTTGCATATCGAAGCCTTCAATTTGATTAGGATTGTACTCCACTAGTCTCTGCCAGAGACAGGCTTGTCCCAGTCGTCGCTCAGGATTTGTTGTATCTTTGTCTTATCATCATCAACATCATGATCATCAACATCCTCTTCCTCCTCGTTCATTGTCTCTAGTCATGAAAAGACTTCATCATATATATATATATATATATATATATATATATATATATATATATATATATATATATATATATATATATATATGAGAGTGTCGGGTCAGGCATCGCCTGCTACCGTAAGTAGACGTAGACGGTACTCCCTGCTACTGTCATCGTCGAGATCGTCATCATCTAGATCGACATCATCAGGTTCATCGTCATCAATATTGCTAATGGCATTATCATCGAGATTGTCATCCTCAAGATCATCATCGATATCGTCATCATCCATCATCAGCATCATCATCATCACCGGTCTCTGCCAGGGACAGGCTTTTCCCAATCGTCACTCAGGATTTGTTGTCATTTTTGTTTCTTATCATCATCATCCATCATCATCATCCATCAATCATCATCATCATCCATCATCATCATCATCATCATTACCGGTCTCTGCCAGGGACAGTCTTGTTGCAGTCGTCGCTTAGGATTTGTTGTCATTTTGGCTTCTTTTCTTCATGGTCACTTCTGACATGTAGTTTTTCATTGTTGTTATTGTTATTGTTGTAGTGGAGTTAGGTCCTCAACGCTGGAAGAAGTCTCGTCATCCATCATCATCACCATCCATCATCATCATCATCATCATCACCGGTCTCTGCCAGGGACAGTCTTGTCCCAGTCGTTGCTTAGTGTTTGTTGTCGTTTTGGCTTCTTTTCTCCATGGTCACTTCTGACATCGAGTTTTTCCTTGTTGTTATTGTTATTGTTCTAGTGGATATAGGTCCTCAACGCTTGAAGAAGTCTCGTCATCAGGAATTTCTCTCCCTTCCATGAACAGGAAGTTGCATATCGAAGCCTTCGATTTTAATTAGGATTGTACTCGACTAGTCTCTGCCAGGGACGGGCTTGTCCCTGTCATCGCTCATGATTTGTTGTCGTTTTGGCTTCATATCATCATTATCATCCATCAATCATCATCATCATCCATCATCATCATCAACATCATCATCACCGGTCTCTGCCAGGGACAGGTTATTCCCAGGCGTCGCTCAGGATTTGTTGTCGTTTTGGCTTCTTTTCTCCATTGTCACTTCTGACATAGAGTTTTTCTTTGTTGTTATTGTTATTGTTGTAGTGGAGATAGAACCTTAACACTGGAAGAAGTCTCGTCATCAGGAATTTCTCTTGCTTCCATGGACAGGAAGTTGCATATCGAAGCCTTCAATTTGATTAGGATTGTACTCCATTAGTCTCTGCCAGGGACAGGCTTGTCCCAGTCATCTCTCAGGATTTGTTGTCATTTTGGCTTCTTATCATCATCATCTTCATCATCATCCATCATTATCATCCATCATCAATCATCATCATCATCATCCATCATCATCACCTGTCTCTGCCAGGGACAGGCTTGTCCCAGTCTTCGCTCAGGATTTGTTGTCGTTTTGGCTTCTTTTCTCCATGGTCACTTCTGACATAGAGTTTTTCTTTGTTGTTATTGTTATTGTTGTAGTGGAGTTAGGTCCTCAATGCCGGAAGAAGTCTCGTAGTTAGGAATTTCTCTCCCTTCCATAGTCAGGAAGTTGCAAATCGAAGCCTTCGATTTGATTAGGATTGTACTCCACTAGTCTCTGCAAGGGACAGGCTTGTCCCAGTCGTCGCTCAGGATTTGTTGTCGTTTTGTCTTCTTATCATCATCATGCATCATTATGATCTATCATTATCATCCATCATAGATCATCATCATCATCCATCATCATCACCAGTCTCTGCCAGGGACAGGCTTGTGCCAGTCGTCGATTAGTATTTGTTGTTGTTTTGGCTTCTTTTCTCCGTGGTGACTTCTGACATGGAGTTTTTCTTTGTTGTTATTGTTATTGTTGTAGTGCAGATAGGTCCTCAATGCTGGAAGAAGTCTCGTCATCAGAAATTTCTCTCCCTTCCATGGACAGGAAGTTGCATATCGAAGCCTTCAATTTGATTAGGATTGTACTCCACTAGTCTCTGCCAGAGACAGGCTTGTCCCAGTCGTCGCTCAGGATTTGTTGTATCTTTGTCTTATCATCATCAACATCATGATCATCAACATCCTCTTCCTCCTCGTTCATTGTCTCTAGTCATGAAAAGACTTCATCATATATATATATATATATATATATATATATATATATATATATATATATATATATATATATATATGAGAGAGTCGGGTCAGGCATCGCCTGCTACCGTAAGTAGACGTAGACGGTACTCCCTGCTACTGTCATCGTCGAGATCGTCATCATCTAGATCGACATCATCAGGTTCATCGTCATCAATATTGCTAATGGCATTATCATCGAGATTGTCATCCTCAAGATCATCATCGATATCGTCATCATCCATCATCAGCATCATCATCATCACCGGTCTCTGCCAGGGACAGGCTTTTCCCAATCGTCACTCAGGATTTGTTGTCATTTTTGTTTCTTATCATCATCATCCATCATCATCATCCATCAATCATCATCATCATCCATCATCATCATCATCATCATTACCGGTCTCTGCCAGGGACAGTCTTGTTGCAGTCGTCGCTTAGGATTTGTTGTCATTTTGGCTTCTTTTCTTCATGGTCACTTCTGACATGTAGTTTTTCATTGTTGTTATTGTTATTGTTGTAGTGGAGTTAGGTCCTCAACGCTGGAAGAAGTCTCGTCATCCATCATCATCACCATCCATCATCATCATCATCATCATCACCGGTCTCTGCCAGGGACAGTCTTGTCCCAGTCGTTGCTTAGTGTTTGTTGTCGTTTTGGCTTCTTTTCTCCATGGTCACTTCTGACATCGAGTTTTTCCTTGTTGTTATTGTTATTGTTCTAGTGGATATAGGTCCTCAACGCTTGAAGAAGTCTCGTCATCAGGAATTTCTCTCCCTTCCATGAACAGGAAGTTGCATATCGAAGCCTTCGATTTTAATTAGGATTGTACTCGACTAGTCTCTGCCAGGGACAGGCTTGTCCCTGTCATCGCTCATGATTTGTTGTCGTTTTGGCTTCATATCATCATTATCATCCATCAATCATCATCATCATCCATCATCATCATCAACATCATCATCACCGGTCTCTGCCAGGGACAGGTTATTCCCAGGCGTCGCTCAGGATTTGTTGTCGTTTTGGCTTCTTTTCTCCATTGTCACTTCTGACATAGAGTTTTTCTTTGTTGTTATTGTTATTGTTGTAGTGGAGATAGTCCCTTAACACTGGAAGAAGTCTCGTCATCAGGAATTTCTCTTGCTTCCATGGACAGGAAGTTGCATATCAAAGCCTTCAATTTGATTAGGATTGTACTCCATTAGTCTCTGCCAGGGACAGGCTTGTCCCAGTCGTCGCTCAGGATTTGTTGTCATTTTGTCTTATGATCATCATCATCCAACATTATCATCCATCATCATCATCATCAGCATCAACAACATCCTCTTCCTCCTCATTCATTGTCTCTAGTCATGAATAGACTTCATCATATATATATATGAGATAGTCAGGTCAGGCATTGCCTGCTACCGTAAGTAGAAGTAGACGGTACTACCTGCGACTGTCATCATCGAGATCGTCATCTTCGAGATCGACATCATCCGGATCATCGTCATTGAGATTGCTAATGTCATTATCATCGAGATTGTCATCCTCAAGATCATCATCAATATCGTCATCATCCATCATCAGCATCATCATAATCAACGGTCTCTGCCAGGGGCAGGCTTGTCCCAGTCGTCGCTCAGGATTTGTTGTCGTTTTTGTTTCTTCTCATCATCACCATCATCATCATCATCATCCATCATTATCATAAATCATCATCATCATCCATCATCATCATCATCATCCATCATCATCATCATCACCGGTCTCTGCCAGGGACAGTCTTGTCCCAGTCGTCGCTTAGTATTTCTTGTCATTTTGGCTTCTTTTCTCCATGGTTACTTCTGACATGTAGTTTTTCTTTGTTGTTATTGTTGTAGTTGAGATAGGTCCTCAACGCTGGAAGAAGTCTCGTCATCAGGAATTTCTCTCCCTTCCATTGACAGGAAGTTGCGTATCGAAGCCTTCGATTTGATTAGGATTGTACTCTACTAGTCTCTGCCAGGGACAGGCTTGTCCCAGTCATCGCTCAGGATTTGTTGTCATTTTGGCTTCTTATCATCATCATCTTCATCATCATCCATCATTATCATCCATCATCAATCATCATCATCATCATCCATCATCATCACCTGTCTCTGCCAGGGACAGGCTTGTCCCAGTCTTCGCTCAGTATTTGTTGTCGTTTTGTCTTCTTTTCTCCGTGGCTACTTCTGACATGTAGTTTTTCTTTGTTGTTGTTGTTGTTGTTGTAGTGGAAATAGGTCTTGAACGCTTGAAGAAGTCTCGTCATCAGGAATTTCTCTCCCTTCCATGAACAGGAAGTTGCATATCGAAGCCTTCGATTTTGATTAGGATTGTACTCTACTAGTCTCTGCCAGGGACAGGCTTGTCCCTGTCGTCACTCAGGATTTGTTGTCATTTTGGCTTCTAATCATCGTTATCATCCATCATCAATATCATCCATTATCATCATCAACACATCAACATCATCATCATCATCATGATCATCCATCATCATCATCAACACATCAACATCATCATCACCGGTCTCTGCCAGGGACAGGCTTGTCCCAGGCGTTGCTCAGGATTTGTTGTCGTTTTGGCTTCTTTTCTCCATGGTCACTTCTGACATGGAGTTTTTCTTTGTTGTTATTGTTATTGTTGTAGTGGAGATAGGTCCTCAACACTGGAAGAAGTCTCGTCATCAGGAATTTCTCTTGCTTCCATGGACAGGAAGTTGCATAACGAAGCCTTCAATTTGATTAGGATTGTACTCCACTAGTCTCTGCCAGGGACAGGCTTGTCCCAGTTGTCGCTCAGGATTTGTTGTCATTTTGTCTTTTTATCATCATCATCATCCATCATTATCATCCATCATCATCATCATCAACAACATCCTCTTCCTCCTCGTTCATTGTGTCTAGTCATGAATAGACTTCATCATATATATATATATATATATATGAGAGAGTCAGGTCAGGCATCGCCTGCTACCGTAAGTAGAAGTAGACGGTACTACCTGCGACTGTCATCGAGATCGTCATTTTCGAGGTCGACATCATCAGGATCATCGTCATCGAGATAGTTAATGTCATTATCAGCGAGATTGTCACCATCAAGATCATCATCGATGTCGTCATGATCCATCATCAGCATCATCATAATCACCGGTCTCTGCCAGAGACAGGCTTGTCCCAGTCGTCGCTCATGATTTGTTGTCGTTTTTGTTTCTTATCATCATCATCACCATCATCATCATCTTCCATCATTATCATAGATCATCATCATCATCATCATCATCATCATCATCACCGGTCTCTGCCAGGCACAGTCTTGTCCCAGTCGTTCCTTAGTATTTGTTGTCGTTTTGGATTCTTTTCTCCATGGTTACTTCTGACATGTAGTTTTTGTTTGTTGTTATTGTTATTGTTGTAGTTGAGATAGGTCCTCAACGCTGGAAGTAGTCTCGTCATCAGGAATTTCTCTCCCTTCCATTGACAGGAAGTTGCGTATCGAAGCCTTCAATTTGATTAGGCTTGTACTCTACTAGTCTCTGCCAGGGACAGGCTTGTCCCAGTCATCTCTCAGGATTTGTTGTCATTTTGGCTTCTTATCATCATCATCTTTCTTCATCATCATCCATCATTATCATCCATCATCCATCATCATCACCTGTATCTGCCGGGGACAGGCTTGTCCCAGTCTTTGCTCAGGATTTGTTGTCGTTTTGGTTTCTTTTCTCCATGATCACTTCTGACATAGAGTTTTTCTTTGTTGTTATTGTTATTGTTGTAGTGGAGTTAGGTCCTCAATGCCGGAAGAAGTCTCGTAGTTAGGAATTTCTCTCCCTTCCATAGTGAAGAAGTTGCAAATCGAAGCCTTTGATTTTATTAGGATTGTACTCCACTAGTCTCTGCAAGGGACAGGCTTGTCCCAGTCGTCGCTCAGGATTTGTTGTCGTTTTGGCTTCTTATCATCATCATCCATCATTATGATCTATCATTATCATCCATCATAGATCATCATCATCATCCATCATCATCATCATCACCAGTCTCTGCCAGGGACAGGCTTGTCCCAGTTGTCGCTCAGGATTTGTTGTCATTTTGTCTTTTTATCATCATCATCATCCATCATTTTCATCCATCATCATCATCATCAACAACATCCTGTTCCTCCTCGTTCATTGTCTCTAGTCATGAATAGACTTCATCATATATATATATATATATGAGAGAGTCAGGTCAGGCATCGCCTGCTACCGTAGGTAGAAGTAGACGGTACTACCTGCGACTGTCATCATCGAGATCGTCATCATCTAGATCGACATCATCAGGATCATCGTCATCCTCAAGATCATCGTCGATATCGTCATCATCCATCATCAGCATCATCATCATCACCGGCCTCTGCCAGGGACAGGCCTATCCCAGTCGTCGCTCAGGTTTTGTTGTCGTTTTGGCTGCTTATCATCATCATCATCCATCCATCATCATCATGATCCATCATCATCACCGGTCTCTGCCAGGGACAGGCTTTTCCCAGTCGTCACTCAGGATTTGTTGTCATTTTTGTTTCTTATCATCATCATCATCTATCAATCATCATCCATCATCATCATCATCATCACCGGTCTCTGCCAGGGACAGTCTTGTCGCAGTCGTCTCTTAGTATTTGTTGTCGTTTTGGCTTCTTTTCTCCATGGTCACTTCTGACATGTAGTTTTTCATTGTTGTTATTGTTATTGTTGTAGTGGTGTTAGTTCCCCAACGCTGGAAGAAGTCTCGTCATCCATCATCATCATCCATCAATCATCATCATCATCCATCATCATCATCATCATCATCATCATCACCGGTCTCTGCCAGGGACTGTCTTGTCCCAGTCGTCGCTTAGTATTTGTTGTCGTTTTGGCTTCTTTTCTCCATGGTCACTTCTGACATGGAGTTTTTCTTTGTTGTTATTGTTATTGTTGTAGTGGAGTTAGGTCCTCAATGCTGGAAGAAGTCTCGTCATAAGGAATTTCTCTTGCTTCCATGGACAGGAAGTTGCATATCGAAGCCTTCAATTTGATTAGGATTGTACTCCACTAGTCTCTGCCAGGGACAGGCTTATCCCAGTCGTCGCTCAGGATTTGTTGTCATTTTGGCTTCTTATCATCATCATCCATCATTATGATCCATCACTTTCATCCATCATAGATCACCATCATCATCCATCATCATCATCATCACCAGTCTCTGCCAAGGACAGGCTTGTCCCAGTCGTCACTCAGGATTTGTTGTTGTTTTGGCTTCTTCTCATCATTTTCATCATCATCCATCTTTATCATCCATCATCAATCATCATCATCACCGGTCTCTGCCATGGATAGGCTTGTCCCAGTCTTCGCTCAGGATTTGTCGTTGTTTTGGCTTCTTTTCGCCATGGTCACTTCTGACATAGAGTTTTTCTTTGTTGTTATTGTTATTGTTGTAGTGGAGATAGGTCCTCAACACTGGAAGAAGTCTCGTCATCAGGAATTTCTCTTGCTTCCATGGACAGGAAGTTGCATATCGAAGCCTTCAATTTGATTAGGATTGTACTCCACTAGTCTCTGCCAGGGACAGGCTTGTCCCAGTTGTCGCTCAGGATTTGTTGTCATTTTGTCTTTTTATCATCATCATCATCCATCATTATCATCCATCATCATCATCATCAACAACATCCTCTTCCTCCTCGTTCATTGTGTCTAGTCATGAATAGACTTCATCATATATATATATATATATATATATGAGAGAGTCAGGTCAGGCATCGCCTGCTACCGTAAGTAGAAGTAGACGGTACTACCTGCGACTGTCATCGAGATCGTCATTTTCGAGGTCGACATCATCAGGATCATCGTCATCGAGATAGTTAATGTCATTATCAGCGAGATTGTCACCATCAAGATCATCATCGATGTCGTCATGATCCATCATCAGCATCATCATAATCACCGGTCTCTGCCAGAGACAGGCTTGTCCCAGTCGTCGCTCATGATTTGTTGTCGTTTTTGTTTCTTATCATCATCATCACCATCATCATCATCTTCCATCATTATCATAGATCATCATCATCATCATCATCATCATCATCATCACCGGTCTCTGCCAGGCACAGTCTTGTCCCAGTCGTTCCTTAGTATTTGTTGTCGTTTTGGATTCTTTTCTCCATGGTTACTTCTGACATGTAGTTTTTGTTTGTTGTTATTGTTATTGTTGTAGTTGAGATAGGTCCTCAACGCTGGAAGTAGTCTCGTCATCAGGAATTTCTCTCCCTTCCATTGACAGGAAGTTGCGTATCGAAGCCTTCAATTTGATTAGGCTTGTACTCTACTAGTCTCTGCCAGGGACAGGCTTGTCCCAGTCATCTCTCAGGATTTGTTGTCATTTTGGCTTCTTATCATCATCATCTTTCTTCATCATCATCCATCATTATCATCCATCATCCATCATCATCACCTGTATCTGCCGGGGACAGGCTTGTCCCAGTCTTTGCTCAGGATTTGTTGTCGTTTTGGTTTCTTTTCTCCATGATCACTTCTGACATAGAGTTTTTCTTTGTTGTTATTGTTATTGTTGTAGTGGAGTTAGGTCCTCAATGCCGGAAGAAGTCTCGTAGTTAGGAATTTCTCTCCCTTCCATAGTGAAGAAGTTGCAAATCGAAGCCTTTGATTTTATTAGGATTGTACTCCACTAGTCTCTGCAAGGGACAGGCTTGTCCCAGTCGTCGCTCAGGATTTGTTGTCGTTTTGGCTTCTTATCATCATCATCCATCATTATGATCTATCATTATCATCCATCATAGATCATCATCATCATCCATCATCATCATCATCACCAGTCTCTGCCAGGGACAGGCTTGTCCCAGTTGTCGCTCAGGATTTGTTGTCATTTTGTCTTTTTATCATCATCATCATCCATCATTTTCATCCATCATCATCATCATCAACAACATCCTGTTCCTCCTCGTTCATTGTCTCTAGTCATGAATAGACTTCATCATATATATATATATATATATGAGAGAGTCAGGTCAGGCATCGCCTGCTACCGTAGGTAGAAGTAGACGGTACTACCTGCGACTGTCATCATCGAGATCGTCATCATCTAGATCGACATCATCAGGATCATCGTCATCCTCAAGATCATCGTCGATATCGTCATCATCCATCATCAGCATCATCATCATCACCGGCCTCTGCCAGGGACAGGCCTATCCCAGTCGTCGCTCAGGTTTTGTTGTCGTTTTGGCTGCTTATCATCATCATCATCCATCCATCATCATCATGATCCATCATCATCACCGGTCTCTGCCAGGGACAGGCTTTTCCCAGTCGTCACTCAGGATTTGTTGTCATTTTTGTTTCTTATCATCATCATCATCTATCAATCATCATCCATCATCATCATCATCATCACCGGTCTCTGCCAGGGACAGTCTTGTCGCAGTCGTCTCTTAGTATTTGTTGTCATTTTGGCTTCTTTTCTCCATGGTCACTTCTGACATGTAGTTTTTCATTGTTGTTATTGTTATTGTTGTAGTGGTGTTAGTTCCCCAACGCTGGAAGAAGTCTCGTCATCCATCATCATCATCCATCAATCATCATCATCATCCATCATCATCATCATCATCATCATCATCATCACCGGTCTCTGCCAGGGACTGTCTTGTCCCAGTCGTCGCTTAGTATTTGTTGTCGTTTTGGCTTCTTTTCTCCATGGTCACTTCTGACATGGAGTTTTTCTTTGTTGTTATTGTTATTGTTGTAGTGGAGTTAGGTCCTCAATGCTGGAAGAAGTCTCGTCATAAGGAATTTCTCTTGCTTCCATGGACAGGAAGTTGCATATCGAAGCCTTCAATTTGATTAGGATTGTACTCCACTAGTCTCTGCCAGGGACAGGCTTATCCCAGTCGTCGCTCAGGATTTGTTGTCATTTTGGCTTCTTATCATCATCATCCATCATTATGATCCATCACTTTCATCCATCATAGATCACCATCATCATCCATCATCATCATCATCACCAGTCTCTGCCAAGGACAGGCTTGTCCCAGTCGTCACTCAGGATTTGTTGTTGTTTTGGCTTCTTCTCATCATTTTCATCATCATCCATCTTTATCATCCATCATCAATCATCATCATCACCGGTCTCTGCCATGGATAGGCTTGTCCCAGTCTTCGCTCAGGATTTGTCGTTGTTTTGGCTTCTTTTCGCCATGGTCACTTCTGACATAGAGTTTTTCTTTGTTGTTATTGTTATTGTTGTAGTGGAGATAGGTCCTCAACACTGGAAGAAGTCTCGTCATCAGGAATTTCTCTTGCTTCCATGGACAGGAAGTTGCATATCGAAGCCTTCAATTTGATTAGGATTGTACTCCACTAGTCTCTGCCAGGGACAGGCTTGTCCCAGTTGTCGCTCAGGATTTGTTGTCATTTTGTCTTTTTATCATCATCATCATCCATCATTATCATCCATCATCATCATCATCAACAACATCCTCTTCCTCCTCGTTCATTGTGTCTAGTCATGAATAGACTTCATCATATATATATATATATGAGAGAGTCAGGTCAGGCATCGCCTGCTACCGTAAGTAGAAGTAGATGTACTACCTGCGACTGTCAAGATCGTCATTTTCGAGATCGACATCATCAGGATCATCGTCATCGAGATTGCTAATGTCATTATCATTGAGATTGTCACCATCAAAATCATCATCAATATCATCATCATCCATCATCAGCATCATCATAATCACCGGTCTCTGCCAGGGACATGCTTGT
Source organism: Margaritifera margaritifera (assembly GCA_029931535.1). Classification (NCBI taxonomy): domain Eukaryota; kingdom Metazoa; phylum Mollusca; class Bivalvia; order Unionida; family Margaritiferidae; genus Margaritifera; species Margaritifera margaritifera. Next base: position 1,793,833 of record JAQPZY010001252.1, on the reverse strand, counting down.
CCCAGTCGTCGCTCATGATTTGTTGTCCTTTTTGTTTCTTATCATCATCATCACTATCATCATCATCTTCCATCATTATCATAAATCATCATCCATCAATCATCATCATCATCATCACCGGTCTCTGCCAGGCACAGTCTTCTCCCAGTCGTCGCTTAGTATTTGTTGTCGTTTTGGCTTCTTTTCTCCAGGAATTTCTCTCCCTTCCATTGACAGGAAGTTACGTATCGAAGTCTTCGATTTTATTAGGATTGTACTCTACTAGTCTCTGCCAGGGACAGGCTTGTCCCAGTCATCGCTCACGATTTGTTGTCGTTTTGGCTTATTATCATCATCATCTTCATCATCATCCATCATTATCATCCATCATCAATCATCATCATCATCATCCATCATCATCACCTGTCTCTGCCAGGGACAGGCTTGTCCCAGTCTTCGCTCAGGATTTGTTGTCGTTTTGGCTTCTTTTTTCCGTGGTCACTTCTGACATAGAGTTTTTCTTTGTTGTTATTGTTATTGTTGTAGTGGATATAAGTCTTGAACTCTTGAAGAAGTCTCGTCATCAGGAATTTCTCTCCCTTCCATGAACAGGAAGTTGCGTATCGAAGCCTTCGATTTGATTAGGATTGTACTCTACTAGTCTCTGCCAGGGACAGGCTTGTCCCTGTCGTCACTCAGGATTTGTTGTCATTTTGGCATCTTATCATCATTATCATCCATCATCAATCATCATCATCATCATCATCATCCATTATCATCATCAACATCAACATCATCATCATCATCATCCATCATCATCATCAACATCATCGTCACTGGTCTCTGCCTGGGACAGGCTTGTCCCAGGCGTCGCTCAGGATTTGTTGTCGTTTTGGCTTCTTTTCTCCATGGTCACTTCTGAAATAGAGTTTTTCTTTGTTGTTATTGTTATTGTTGTAGTGGAGTTAGGTCCTCAATGCCGGAAGAAGTCTCGTAGTTAGGAATTTCTCTCCCTTCCATAGTCAGGAAGTTGCAAATTGAAGCCTTTGATTTGCTTAGGATTGTACTCCACTAGTCTCTGCAAGGGACAGGCTTGTCCCAGTCGTCGCTCAGGATTTGTTGTCGTTTTGGCTTCTTTTCTCCGTGGTCACTTCTGACATGGAGTTTTTCTTTGTTGTTATTGTTATTGTTGTAGTGGAGATAGGTCCTCAACGCTGGAAGAAGTCTCGTCATCAGGAATTTCTCTCCCTTCCATTGACAGGAAGTTGCATATCGAAGCCTTCAATTTGATTAGGATTGTACTCCACTAGTCTCTGCCAGAGACAGGCTTGTCCCAGTCGTCGCTCAGGATTTGTTGTCGCTTTGTCTTCTTATCATCATCAACATTATCATCATCAACGTCCTCTTCCTCCTCATTCATTGTCTCTAGTCATGAATAGACTTCATCATATATATATATATATATGAGAGAGTCAGGTCAGGCATCGCCTGCTACCGTAAGTAGAAGTAGACGGTACTACCTGCGACTGTCATCATCTAGATCGACATCATTAGGATCATCATCATCGATATTGCTAATGTCATTATCATAGAGATTGTCATCCTCAAGATCATCATCGATATCGTCATCATCCATCATCAGCATCATCATCGTCACCGGTCTCTGCCAGGGACAGGCCTATCCCAGTCGTCGCTCAGGATTTGTTGTCGTTTTGGCTGCTTATCATCATCATCATCCATCCATCATCATCATAATCCATCATCATCACCGGTCTCTGCCAGGGACAGGCTTTTCCCAGTCGTCGCTCAGGATTTGTTGTCATTTTTGTTTCTTATCATCATCATCCATCATCATCATCCAATGATGATCATCATAATTTATGATCATCATCATCATCACCGGTCTCTGCCAGGGACAGTCTTGTCGCAGTCGTCGCTTAGTATTTGTTGTCATTTTGGCTTGTTTTCTCCATGGTCACTTCTGACATGTTGTTTTTCATTGTTGTTATTGTTATTGTTGTAGTGGAGTTAGGTCCTCAACGCTGGAAGAAGTCTCATCATCCATCATCATCATCCATCAATCATCATCATCATCCATCATCATCATCATCATCACTGGTCTCTGCCAGGGACAGTCTTGTCCCTGTCGTCGCTTAGTATTTGTTGTCGTTTTGGCTTCTTTTCTCCATGGTCACTTCTGACATGGAGTTTTTCTTTGTTGTTATTGTTATTGTTGTAGTGGAGTTAGGTCCTCAATGCTGGAAGAAGTCTCGTCATCAGGAATTTCTCTTGCTTCCATGGACAGGAAGTTGCATATCGAAGCCTTCAATTTGATTAGGATTGTACTCCACTAGTCTCTGCCAGGGACAGGCTTATCCCAGTCGTCGCTCAGGATTTGTTGTCATTTTGGCTTCTTATCATCATCATCCATCATTATGATCCATCACTTTCATCCATCATAGATCACCATCATCATCCATCATCATCATCATCACCAGTCTCTGCCAAGGACAGGCTTGTCCCAGTCGTCACTCAGGATTTGTTGTTGTTTTGGCTTCTTATCATCATTTTCATCATCATCCATCTTTATCATCCATCATCAATCATCATCATCACTGATCTCTGCCATGGTCAGGCTTGTCCCAGTCTTCGCTCAGGATTTGTCGTTGTTTTGGCTTCTTTTCTCCATGGCCACTTCTGACATAGAGTTTTTCTTTGTTGTTGTTGTTGTTGTTGTAGTGGAAATAGGTCTTGAACGCTTGAAGAAGTCTCGTCATCAGGAATTTCTCTCCCTTCCATGAACAGGAAGTTGCATATCGAAGCCTTCGATTTTGATTAGGATTGTACTCTACTAGTCTCTGCCAGGGACAGGCTTGTCCCTGTCGTCACTCAGGATTTGTTGTCATTTTGGCTTCTAATCATCGTTATCATCCATCATCAATCATCATCATCATCCATTATCATCATCAACACATCAACATCATCATCATCATCATGATCATCCATCATCATCATCAACACATCAACATCATCATCACCGGTCTCTGCCAGGGACAGACTTGTCCCAGGTGTCGCTCAGGATTTGTTGTCGTTTTGGCTTCTTTTCTCCATGGTCACTTCTGACATGGAGTTTTTCTTTGTTGTTATTGTTATTGTTGTAGTGGAGATAGGTCCTCAACACTGGAAGAAGTCTCGTCATCAGGAATTTCTCTTGCTTCCATGGACAGGAAGTTGCATATCGAAGCCTTCAATTTGATTAGGATTGTACTCCACTAGTCTCTGCCAGGGACAGGCTTGTCCCAGTTGTCGCTCAGGATTTGTTGTCATTTTGTCTTTTTATCATCATCATCATCCATCATTATCATCCATCATCATCATCATCATCAACATCCTCTTCCTCCTTGTTCAGTGTCTCTAGTCATGAATAGACTTCATCATATATATATATATATGAGTCAGGTCAGGCATCGCCTGCTACCGTAAGTAGCAGTAGACGGTACTACCTGCGACTTGTCATCGAGATCGTCCTCTTCGAGATCGACATCATCAGGATCATCGTCATCGAGATTGCTAATGTCATTATCAGCGAGATTGTCACCATCAAGATCATCATCGATATCGTCATGATCCATCATCAGCATCATCATAATCACCGGTCTCTGCCAGAGACAGGCTTGTCCCAGTCGTCGCTCATGATTTGTTGTCGTTTTTGTTTCTTATCATCATCATCACCATCATCATCATCTTCCATCATTATCATAGATCATCATCATCATCATCATCATCACCGGTCTCTGCCAGGCACAGTCTTGTCCCAGTCGTTCCTTAGTATTTGTTGTCGTTTTGGATTCTTTTCTCCATGGTTACTTCTGACATGTAGTTTTTGTTTGTTGTTATTGTTATTGTTGTAGTTGAGATAGGTCCTCAACGCTGGAAGTAGTCTCGTCATCAGGAATTTCTCTCCCTTCCATTGACAGGAAGTTGCGTATCAAAGCCTTCAATTTGATTAGGATTGTACTCTACTAGTCTCTGCCAGGGACAGGCTTGTCCCAGTCATCTCTCAGGATTTGTTGTCATTTTGGCTTCTTATCATCATCATCTTCATCATCATCCATCATTATCATCCATCATCCATCATCATCACCTGTATCTGCCAGGGACAGGCTTGTCCCAGTCTTTGCTCAGGATTTGTTGTCGTTTTGGTTTCTTTTCTCCATGGTCACTTCTGACATAGAGTTTTTCTTTGTTGTTATTGTTATTGTTGTAGTGGAGTTAGGTCCTCAATGCCGGAAGAAGTCTCGTAGTTAGGAATTTCTCTCCCTTCCATAGTCAAGAAGTTGCAAATCGAAGCCTTTGATTTTATTAGGATTGTACTCCACTAGTCTCTGCAAGGGACAGGCTTGTCCCAGTCGTCGCTCAGGATTTGTTGTCGTTTTGGCTTCTTATCATCATCATCCATCATTATGATCTATCATTATCATCCATCATAGATCATCATCATCATCCATCATCATCATCATCACCAGTCTCTGCCAGGGACAGGCTTGTCCCAGTTGTCGCTCAGGATTTGTTGTCATTTTGTCTTTTTATCATCATCATCATCCATCATTTTCATCCATCATCATCATCATCAACAACATCCTGTTCCTCCTCGTTCATTGTCTCTAGTCATGAATAGACTTCATATATATATATATATGAGAGAGTCAGGTCAGGCATCGCCTGCTACCGTAGGTAGAAGTAGACGGTACTACCTGCGACTGTCATCATCGAGATCGTCATCATCTAGATCGACATCATCAGGATCATCGTCATCCTCAAGATCATCGTCGATATCGTCATCATCCATCATCAGCATCATCATCATCACTGGCCTCTGCCAGGGACAGGCCTATCCCAGTCGTCGCTCAGGTTTTGTTGTTGTTTTGGCTGCTTATCATCATCATCATCCATCCATCATCATCATGATCCATCATTATCACCGGTCTCTGCCAGGGACAGGCTTTTCCCAGTCGTCACTCAGGATTTGTTGTCATTTTTGTTTCTTATCATCATCATCATCCATCATCATCATCTATCAATCATCATCATCATCCATCATCATCATCATCATCACCGGTCTCTGCCAGGGACAGTCTTGTCGCAGTCGTCTCTTAGTATTTGTTGTCATTTTGGCTTCTTTTCTCCATGGTCACTTCTGACATGTAGTTTTTCATTGTTGTTATTGTTATTGTTGTAGTGGAGTTAGGTCCTCAACGCTGGAAGAAGTCTCGTCATCCATCATCATCATCCATCAATCATCATCATCATCCATCATCATCATCATCATCATCATCAATACCGGTCTCTGCCAGGGACTGTCTTGTCCCAGTCGTCGCTTAGTATTTGTTGTCGTTTTGGCTTCTTTTCTCCATGGTCACTTCTGACATGGAGTTTTTCTTTGTTGTTATTGTTATTGTTGTAGTGGAGTTAGGTCCTCAATGCTGGAAGAAGTCTCGTCATCAGGAATTTCTCTTGCTTCCATGGACAGGAAGTTGCATATCGAAGCCTTCAATTTGATTAGGATTGTACTCCACTAGTCTCTGCCAGGGACAGGCTTATCCCAGTCGTCGCTCAGGATTTGTTGTCATTTTGGCTTCTTATCATCATCATCCATCATTATGATCCATCACTTTCATCCATCATAGATCACCATCATCATCCATCATCATCATCATCACCAGTCTCTGCCAAGGACAGGCTTGTCCCAGTCGTCACTCAGGATTTGTTGTTGTTTTGGCTTCTTCTCATCATTTTCATCATCATCCATCTTTATCATTTATCATCAATCATCATCATCACCGGTCTCTGCCATGGATAGGCTTGTCCCAGTCTTCGCTCAGGATTTGTCGTTGTTTTGGCTTCTTTTCGCCATGGTCACTTCTGACATAGAGTTTTTCTTTGTTGTTATTGTTATTGTTGTAGTGGATATAGGTCTTGAACGCTTGAAGAAGTCTCGTCATCAGGAATTTCTCTCCCTTCCATGAACAGGAAGTTGCATATCGAAGCCTTCGATTTTGATTAGGATTGTACTCTACTAGTCTCTGCCAGGGACAGGCTTGTCCCTGTCGTCACTCAGGATTTGTTGTCATTTTGGCTTCTTTTCATCATTATCATCCATCATCAATCATCATCATCCATCATCCATCAATCATCATCATCATCCATCATCATCATCATCATCATCATCACCAGTCTCTGCCAGGGACAGGCTTGTCCCAGGCGTCGCTCAGGATTTGTTGTCGTTTTGGCTTCTTTTCTCCATGGTCACTTCTGACATGGAGTTTTTCATTGTTGTTATTTTTATTGTTGTAGTGGAGATAGGTCCTCAACACTGGAAGAAGTCTCGTCATCAGGAATTTCTCTTGCTTCCATGGACAGGAAGTTGCATATCGAAACCTTCAATTTGATTAGGATTGTACTCCACTAGTCTCTGCCAGGGACAGGCTTGTCCCAGTTGTCGCTCAGGATTTGTTGTCATTTTGTCTTTTTATCATCATCATCATCCATCATTATCATCCATCATCATAATCATCAACAACATCATCTTCCTCCTCGTTCATTGTCTCTAGTCATGAATAGACTTCATCATATATATATATATATATGAGAGAGTCAGGTCAGGCATCGCCTGCTACCGTAAGTAGAAGTAGACGGTACTACCTGCGACTGTCATCGAGGTCGTCATTTTCGAGATCTACATCATCAGGATCATTGTCATTGAGATTGCTAATGTCATTATCATCGAGATTGTCACCATCAAGATCATCATCGATATTGTCATCATCCATCATCAGCATCATCATAATCAATGGTCTCTGCCAGGGACAGGTTTCACCCAGTCGTCACTCAGGATTTGTTCTCGTTTTGGCTGCTTATCATCATCATCATCCATCCATCATGATCATGATCCCTCATCATCATCATCATCATCACCGGTCTCTGCCAGGGACAAGCTTGTCCCAGTTGTCGCTCATGATTTGTTGTCGTTTTTGTTTCTTATCATCATCATCATCATCATCATCTTCCATCATTATCATAAATCATCATTATCATCATTCATCAATCATCATCATCATCCATCGTCATCATCATCATCATCACCGGTCTCTGCCAGGCACAATCTTGTCCCAGTCGTCGCTTAGTATTTGTTTCTTTTTATTTTATTTTCTCCATGGTTACTTCTGACATGTAGTTTTTCTTTGTTGTTATTGTTATTGTTGTAGTTGAGATAGGTCCTCAACGCTGGAAGAAGTCTCGTAGTTAGGAATTTCTCTCCCTTCCATAGTCAGGAAGTTGCAAATCGAAGCCTTTAATTTGATTAGGATTGTACTCCACTAGTCTCTGCAAGGGACAGGCTTGTCCCAGTCATTGCTCAGGATTTGTTGTCATTTTGTCTTTTTATCATCCTCATCATCCATCATTATCATCCATCATCATCATCATCAACAACATCCTCTTCCTCCTCGTTCATTGTCTTTAGTCATGAGTAGACTTCATCATATATATATATGAGAGAGTCAGGTCAGTCATCGTCTGCTACCGTAAGTAGAAGTAGGCGGTACTACCTGCAACTGTCATCATCGAGATCGTCATCATCTAAATTGACATCAGGATCATCGTCATCGAGATTGCTAATGTCATTATCATCAAGATTGTCATCATCAAGATCATCATCGATATCATCATCATCCATCATCAACATCATCATCATCACCGGTCTCTGCCAGGGACAGGCTTGTCCCTGTCGTCGCTCAGGATTTGTTGTCGTTTTGGCTGCTTATCATCATCATCATCGATCATTATGATCCATCATAGATCATCATCATCCATCATCATCATCATCACTGGTCTCTGGCATGGACAGGCTTGTTCCAGTCTTTGCTCAGGATTTGTTGTCGTTTTGTCTTCTTTTCTCCATGGTCACTTCTGACATGGAGTTTTTCTTTGTTGTTATTGTTATTGTTTCGTTGGATATAGGTCCTCAACTCTGGAAGAAGTCTCGTCATCAGGAATTTCTCTCCCTTCCATGAACAGGAAGTTGCATATCGAAGCCTTTGATTTGATTAGGATTGTACTCCACTAGTCTCTGCCAGGGATTGTCAACGTCGTTTTCATCGAGATCGTCATCTTCGAGATCGTCAATGTCGTCATCATCGAGATCGTCATTATCAACATTGTCATCATCGAGATCATCATAATCTAGATCGTCATCTGTGAGATCGTCATCATCAAGATTGTCATCATGGAATCTTCTTCATCGTGATCGTCATCTTTCTTTTGTTTTTTCATTTTTGCGTGATTTTTACTTTTATGATTTGTGTATGTGTATTATTGATGTGTATCTGTGTTTGTGATTGTATTTGTTTATTTGTGTATGATATTTTCCCATTTCCATTTATGCATATTTATTTGTTAATCTTTCTTTTTTTCTTTCAGTTTGCGTGATGTTTACTTGTATGATTGATGTGTATGTGTATGATTGATGTGTATGTGTTTGTGATTATATTTGTTTATTTGTGTATGACATTTTCCCATTTACATTGATGCATATTTTTTTGTTTATCTTTCCTTTCTTCTTTCATTTTTGCGTGATGATTACTTGTATGATTGATGTGTATGTGTGTTTGTGATTGTATTTGTTTATTTGTGTATGACATTTTTCCATTTACATTGATGCATATTTTTTTGTTAATCTTTTCTTCTTTCAGTTTGCGTAATGTTTACTTGTATGATTGATGTGTATGTGTGTTTGTGATTGTATTTGTTTATTTGTGTATGACATTTTTCCATTTACATTGATGCATATTTTTTTGTTAATCTTTTCTTCTTTCAGTTTGCGTGATGTTTACTTGTATGATTGATGTGCGTGTGTGTTTGTGATTATATTTGTTTATTTGTGTATGACATTTTCCAATTTACTTTTATGCATATTTATTTGTTAATCTTTCTTTTGTTCTTTCAGTTTGCGTGATCTTTACTTGTATGATTGATGTGTATCTGTGTTTGTGATTGTATTTGTTTATTTGTGTATGAGATTTTCCCATTTACATTGATGCATATTTATTTGTAAATCTTTCTTTTCTTCTTTCATTTTGCGTGATGTTTACTTGTATGATTGATGTGTATGTGTGTTTTTGATTATATTTGTTTATTTATGTATGACATTTTCCCATTTACATTTATCATATTTATTTGTTAATCTTTCTTTTGTTCTTTCATTTTTGCGTGATGTTTACTTGTATTATTGATGTGTATGTGTATGATTGATGTGTATCTGTGTTTGTGATTGTATTTGTTTATTTGTGTATGACATTTTCCCATTTCCATTTATGCATATTTATTTGTTAATCTTTCTTTTCTTCAGTTTGCGTGATGTTTACTTGTATGATTGATGTGTATGTGTTTGATTGATGTGTTTGTGATTATATTTGTTTATTTGTGTATGACATTTTCCCATTTACATTGATGCATATTTATTTGTTTATCTTTCCTTCTTTCATTTTTGCGTGATGTTTACTTGCATGATTGATGTGTATGTGTATGATTGATGTGTATCTGTGTTTGTGATTGTATTTGTTTATTTGTGTATTTGTGTATGACATTTTCCCATTTCCATTTATGCATATTTATTTGTTAATCTTTCTTTTCTTCTTTCAGTTTGCGTGATGTTTACTTGCATTCAGGCAGCAGCAGGTGGAGCAGAGCAGACGTGTGGCAGACGTGCTAACCTGTAGAGGGAGACGCACTGGACGAGGAGGGCAAGGAGGCAGGGTTGGTCAGCTCCTGGGACCACCCAACTACAACTACAATGACTCGCTCTTGAAGTATGGAAGTATGGTGCCCAGGCAAGCTTCAAGACCAACGGTTTTCAAACTGTCGACCTACCCCCCCCCCCCCCCCCGTCAGATGCCACTACATGGAGCAGCATGAAAGCGAGCTACCAGAGGGCACTGCGTTAAAGAAAGAGCTGGTACAGCAGATAGACAGAGCTTCTCTACCGGGGACCACCTGCTGTTAACAATAGTCCTTTTAAGGGCTAAACAGTCCTTCTAAGGGCTAACACATTGCCTGAATCAATGGGGTTTTCAATTTGGCCTTTTTTCGAAAACCTCTTTTGATTATACTCTTTTAAAAACACAAATTTGATCAATTTCGAACCACCGTCAAAAAATTACAACTTAAAATTGTAGTGTGCATGATATACGAAAATGATAGGAGTAATTCTTACTCAAAGATTGGTATTGTTTTTGAAAACAAATATGTACACTTTGTACACAAAATTTTTCTTGAAAACTGGAATATTCGCGTTAAATGGAAAATTCTTTGAAAATTGAAGTATTGTCATAATTGAACAAGTGGCTTACACTTTATTGGTATTAGGGACAGCCCGAATTAGTTTAACTGGGCAGAATTTGATCAAGTATGTACGTTCCTGGCGTTTCATCTTCCATCACACTTTGCGCTTTCGCTTGCCTAGTCCGTGCAGCCTGCCACTCCTGACTGAGACCTTGAAGCAATTCAATCAACAACGTGCGCTATGACGCGCACCTATATACCTGTAAACATTGTGGTTCTAGTCCTATGTACAGGTATAAACACACCTCACAATATCATGCCTTCAATGAACCCCCGTTTGTGGGGAAACCATGCATTGATGGTGGGGTGTGTTAAATGTACACACTCTCCAATAGCGCGCATTCAATTTAACCCCCTTAATTGTGGGGAACCATGCTGCGCTGGAGGGATGTACTCAGTACAGTGTCAGGTGTGTTGCGAACTGTTAACACACCTGACAAAATATAGTGTGTTCAATCACACATTGAATAACCCTAAGCGTGCTTCGCACGCTATGGGGGTACATAGTCGTACATGCCCGAAGGGCGAAAACGACTTTAATTAAAAAATTAATCAATCATGTTTACTTGTATGATTGATGTGTATGATTGATGTGTATGTGTGTTTGTGATTATTATATTTGTTTATTTGTGTATGACATTTTCCCATTTACATTGATGCATATTTATTTGTTAATCTTTCTTTTGTTCTTTCATTTTTGCGTGATGTTTACTTGTATGATTGATGTGTATGTGTGTTTGTGATTGTATTTGTTTATTTGTGTATGACATTTTCCCATTTCCATTGATGCATATTTATTTGTTAATCTTTCTTTTGTTCTTTCAGTTTGCGTGATCTTTACTTGTATGATTGATGTGTATGTGTATGAATGATGTGTATCTGTGTTTGTGATTGTATTTGTTTATTTGTGTATGACATTTTCCCATTTACATTGATGCATGTATATTTGTTAATCTTTCTTTTCTTCTTTCAGTTTGCGTGATGTTTATGATGTTTACTTGTATGATTGATGTGTATGTGTGTTTGTGATTATATTTGTTTATTTGTGTATGACATTTTCCCATTTACATTTATGCATATTTATTTGTTAATCTTTCTTTTCTTCTTTCAGTTTGTGTGATATTTACTTGTATGATTGATGTGTATGTGTATGATTGATGTGTATCTGTGTTTGTGATTGTATTTGTTTATTTGTGTATGACATTTTCCCATTTACATTGATGCATATTTATTTGTTAATCTTTCTTTTTTTCTTTCAGTTTGCGTGATGTTTACTTGTATGATTGATGTGTATGTGTATGATTGATGTGTATGTGTGTTTGTGATTATATTTGTTTATTTGTGTATGACATTTTCCCATTTACATTGATGCATATTTATTTGTTAATCTTTCTTTTGTTCTTTCATTTTTGCGTGATGTTTACTTGTATGATTCATGTGTGTTTGTATCATTGATGTGTATGTGTTTGTGATTGTATTTGTTTATTTGTGTATGACATTTTTCCATTTACATTTATGCATATTTATTTGTTAATCTTTTGTTTCTTTCAGCTTGCGTGATGTTTACTTGTATCATTGATGTGTATGTGTATGATTGATGTGTATGTGTGTTTGTGATTGCATTTGTTTATTTGTGTATTTGTGTATGACATTTTCCCATTTACATTGATGCATATTTATTTGTTAATCTTTCTTTTGTTCTTTCAGTTTGCGTGATGTTTACTTGTATTATTGATGTGTATGTGTATGATTGATGTGTATCTGTGTTTGTGATTGTATTTGTTTATTTGTGTATGACATTTTCCCATTTCCATTTATGCATATTTATTTGTTAATCTTTCTTTTCTTCAGTTTGCGTGATGTTTACTTGTATGATTGATGTGTATGTGTTTGATTGATGTGTATGTGTGTTTATGATTATATTTGTTTATTTGTGTATGACATTTTCCCATTTACATTGATGCATATTTATTTGTTTATCTTTCCTTTCTTCTTTCATTTTTGCGTGATGTTTACTTGTATGATTGATGTGTATGTGTGTTTGTGATTGTATTTGTTTATTTGTGTATGACATTTTCCCATTTACATTGATGCATATTTATTTGTTAATCTTTCTTTTCTTCTTTCAGTTTGCGTGATGTTTACTTGTATGATTGATGTGTATGTGTGTTTGTGATTATATTTGTTTATTTGTGTATGACATTTTCCCATTTACATTGATGCATATTTATTTGTTAATCTTTCTTTTCTTCTTTCAGTTTGCGTGATGTTTACTTGTATGATTGATGTGTATGTGTGTTTGTGATTATATTTGTTTATTTGTGTATGACATTTTCCCATTTACATTGATGCATATTTATTTGTTAATCATTCTTTTCTTCTTTCAGTTTGCGTGATGTTTACTTGTATGATTGATTGCGTGATGTTTACTTGTATGATTGATGTGTATGTGTTTGATTGATGTGTATGTGTGTTTATGATTATATTTGTTTATTTGTGTATGACATTTTCCCATTTACATTGATGCATATTTATTTGTTTATCTTTCCTTTCTTCTTTCATTTTTGCGTGATGTTTACTTGTATGATTGATGTGTATGTGTGTTTGTGATTGTATTTGTTTATTTGTGTATGACATTTTCCCATTTACATTGATGCATATTTATTTGTTAATCTTTCTTTTCTTCTTTCAGTTTGCGTGATGTTTACTTGTATGATTGATGTGTATGTGTGTTTGTGATTATATTTGTTTATTTGTGTATGACATTTTCCCATTTACATTGATGCATATTTATTTGTTAATCTTTCTTTTCTTCTTTCAGTTTGCGTGATGTTTACTTGTATGATTGATGTGTATGTGTGTTTGTGATTATATTTGTTTATTTGTGTATGACATTTTCCCATTTACATTGATGCATATTTATTTGTTAATCATTCTTTTCTTCTTTCAGTTTGCGTGATGTTTACTTGTATGATTGATGTGTATGTGTGTTTGTGATTATATTTGTTTATTTGTGTATGACATTTTCCCATTTACATTGATGCATATTTATTTGTTAATCTTTCTTTTCTTCTTTCAGTTTGCGTGATCTTTACTTGTATGATTGATGTGTATGTGTGTTTGTGATTATATTTGTTTATTTGTGTATGACATTTTCCCATTTACATTTATGCATATTTATTTGTTAATCTTTCTTTTCTTCTTTCAGTTTGCGTGATCTTTACTTGTATGATTGATGTGTATCTGTGTTTGTGATTGTATTTGTTTATTTGTGTATGACATTTTCCCATTTACATTGATGCATATTTATTTGTTAATCTTTCTTTTTTTCTTTCAGTTTGCGTGATGTTTACTTGTATGATTGATGTGTATGTGTGTTTGTGATTATATTTGTTTATTTGTGTATGACATTTTCCCATTTCCATTGATGCATATTTATTTGTTAATCTTTCTTTTCTTCTTTCAGTTTGCATGATGTTTACTTGTATGATTGATGTGTATGATTGATGTGCATGTGTGTTTGTGATTATATTTGTTTATTTGTGTATGACATTTTCCCATTTACATTGATGCATATTTATTTGTTAATCTTTCTTTTGTTCTTTCATTTTTGCGTGATGTTTACTTGTATGATTCATGTGTATTTGTATCATTGATGTGTGTGTTTGTGATTGTATTTGTTTATTTGTGTATGACATTTTTCCATTTACATTTATGCATATTTATTTGTTAATCTTTTGTTTCTTTCAGCTTGCGTGATGTTTACTTGTATCATTGATATGTATGATTGATGTGTATGTGTGTTTGTGATTGCATTTGTTTATTTGTGTATTTGTGTATGACATTTTCCCATTTACATTGATGCATATTTATTTGTTAATGTTTCTTTTGTTCTTTCAGTTTGCGTGTTGTTTACTTGTATTATTGATGTGTATGTGTATGATTGATGTGTATCTGTGTTTGTGATTGTATTTGTTTATTTGTGTATGACATTTTCCCATTTACATTGATGCATATTTATTTGTTAATCTTTTGTTCTTTCATTTTTGCGTGATGTTTACTTGTATGATTAATGTGTATGTGTATGACTGATGTTTATGTGTGTTTGTGATCGTATTTGTTTATTTGTGTATGACATTTCCCATTTACATTTATGCATATTTATTTGTTAATCTTTCTTTTCTTCTTTCAGTTTGCGTGATGTTTACTTGTATGATTGATGTGTATATGTGTTTGTGATTATATTTGTTTATTTGTGTATGACATTTTCCCATTTACATTGATGCATATTCATTTGTATATTTATATTTATCGGGCAGGCAGGGGGTGGTGGTGTAGATGGGTAGGAGGATTGCAGTACCCATTAAATATTTGGCATTTGGGACTGCCTGGGGTGTTCACTTGAGTGTAAATGTAGATACAAAAATTGGGGATTTTGGGTAAAATGGGATAAAAGTTACTCCTGGGTGGAGGGAATATTTTTTTGGGTAGAGTGTGTTATAGGCGGGTACTAGGGGATTGCAGTACTCATTAAACATTTGGCATTTGGGACTGCCTGGGGGCGTTAATTGTAGGGTTAATGTAGGGACATAAAAATTGGGGATTTGGGGTAAAGGTTACTTCTGTGATGTTTACTTATGATTGATGTGTATGTGTTTGTGATTGTATTTGTTTATTTGTGTATGACATTTTCCCATTTACATTGATGCATATTTATTTGTATGTTTATATTTATCTGGCAGGCAGGGGGGGGGGTGTTGTAGATGGGTAGGGGGATTGCAGTATCCATTAAACATTTGGCATTTGGGACTGCCTGGCGTGTTCACTTGAGGGTAAATGTAGATACAAAAATTGGGGATTTTGGGTAAATTGGGATAAAGGTTAATTCTGGGTGGAGGGAATGTTTTGGGGGGAAGAGGGTGGGTTATAGGTGGGTACTAGGGGATTGCAGTACCCATTAAACATTTGGCATTTGGGACTGCCCGGGGTGTTAATTTTAATTTTAATGTAGGGACATAAAAATTGGGGATTTGGGGTAAAATGGGATAAAGGTTACTCCTGGGTGGAGGGAACATTTTTTGGGGTAGAGTGTGGTGTTATAGGCGGGTGCTAGGGGATTGCAGTACCCATTAAACATTTGGCATTTGGGACTGCCTGGGGGCGTTAATTGTAGGGTTAATGTAGGGACATAAAAATTGGGGATTTGTTGGTAAATTCGGGGTAAAGGTTACTTCTGGGTGGAGGTAATGTTCTGGAAGGCAGTGGGGTGGGGTGCTTTTTTATTTGTATATTTATGTGTATTAGGCATATGGATCTGCTGTATATAGCAATATATTCTGATGTCTGTCCATTTGTTCGTCGATCCATCTGTCAGTCCATATCATACCAATGTGGTTTACACACAATATCATTACTCCTACATAACATACCTGAACTAAACTTTGCATGGCTAGCACTTGGGGTAAGAAAAAGTCTATTGATATTGGAGTCAAAGAGGTTAAAGGTCAAGGTAAATAACTAATGCTTTCTTATTGGTCTATGTCAGGTCGGGCTACACCTGTTACCGTAAGTAACAGTAGACGGTACTACCTGTGACTGTTGACCCAGAGTGGACAGCTACACCTGTGAATAGTAGGTCTGTTAGATGTGGCAATATTTTTTTGTCATATTCAAAGTGATGGTTATTCCAAATTGGTTAGGGCTATCTCACCAGAGTTAATAAAAGCTGCAACTATACATTCAAAGAGACAATACAAGTTAATGGTGCACCAGTTCAAAATTCAAACTAAACAAGAGAGATGTCTCTGCACTTTGGCTATTAAATAGAACATGCCATATGCAACTATTATGGTTTTTTATTAAAGCACAGGTTTTAAATATTAACATTTTGGCATGGATCCAGATCTTTTATCAAGGCAAAATTTAACAGGTGTAAAGCATTGGTGACCGGGTCAGTCTGCATGCATATATGCGCATTATAGCAGGCACTGCTGATTGTTTTTTAAACTGTGCGTCATTTAGATGCAGCAAAAAGGTCATTCCATTTACACTTTTCCTACAATGATTAATGGAACTGCCCGGGGTCTTACTTTTACGGAAATTTTGTAGGGACATAAACTTGGGGATTTATTATGAGGTGCCTTGAGAATAGGTCATTGAAAGGGTACAGCAGGAAGGGGGTGGGTACAGTGGGGGTAAGGGTTACTTGTGGGTGGAGGTAACATTCTGGGAGGCAGGGGGTGGGGTTGGATATAGGTAGGGGCCTGCAGTACCCATTAAACATTTATATTTACAGTAAGGAAATCCGGACTTGGGTAGAGACAAGGCACAGCTTACAAGTAAATTAGGAAAACACTGGATGCTAATGTTTTATTTTGTTTGATTATTGATTTTGCGTTTATATTTGCAGACAACTCTAGTGCATGATTTGGTCTCTTTCTGACCATTTGCACTTAGGTTTGCGAATAGCGACGACTACTTTGCTATCTTAGTTAGGGCTTTAGAGTAGGTCTGTTAGGCTTAGATACCAGTGTGTTAGTGTTAGGTTTAGAATGATTTGGTTTTATATAGAGCTGTGCCTTATTTGGCATAAAGTTTCCGGTACATATAGGATTAAAATTTATGGATGGGTCCTACTTCCAGGAAAGTTTTATATGGGGGGAGTGGGGCAGGGTTCAGAAGGCACCTCATTTGGAAGGACTAACTGAAAAGGTGTGATTCAACAGGTGATATTGCAATTATTCAGGTCAAGGTCATGTAGGATTCACATTTATGGACTGGTCCTGCTTTCATGTGCCTGTTGATAACAGCTAGCCACTTGGTCTTCAAATACCTTTATTTGCACATCGATGTGTGCTGTAATTTGATTGGCTAGATTCCTGTGTCTGGAAAGATACTGTATGTTGTGCCATGTGATGTGCTGCAATTGAGTGGTCTTGCAGATGCAATTTTCTACTAACCAGAGAATATAATTGCAGTTCATTTTCATCCTTTGGCTTTCTCTATGATCCACATCATGATTTCTTTCAGTGCATGTGACTGATTCCGGTATTGTGGTATTAAGTCTTTCAAATATCTATAAACAATGTTTGGCCTTTTTTGTTTAATATATTATTTCATTACATAAAAATCCTGTGCATATTTTGATTCTGCTTTAAATTAAAGATGGCATGAAGTTTCGGACTTAGATAGGTCATGCAAGAGACTCTCTAGATATAACTGGTGTGTTTTTGGTGAATAATGAAATGTACACACTAGGGTTTCAAGACTCTGGATTGTAGTTACCATCACAATGATATTCATCCCCTGAAATTACTGAAATGGTATGATTCAACAGTCAGTCATGGAATCTATACCTTTTTGATAATGTTATTGCATAGATTAAGGTCAAGGTCATATACCACTGATATTGTAATCATCCATGTTTCGGAATTGCAAAAATTCATGTCAAGGTTGAGGTCTGGGTCACATAGAAGGTGATGTTGTAATCATCCATTTTGTCCACATTATTATTTGTTTGTCTTGTGTGCCAGCATGGGTGTGTATATGTACATGTTATCTTTTTGTATTTGTATTTTATGCTAACTTAACTTTTATTTTCTTCTTTCAGTTTCTGTGACGTTTACTGGCATGATTGATGTGTATGTGTGTTTGTGATTAACATATTTCAGTGTATTTACTGGTACAACTGATGTGACATAACTTTGTTAACATTTGCATTCAATTTATTTGTATATTTTGTATATAGTAGGTCTGCTAGATATGGCAATATTTGTTTGGCATATTCAAGGTGATTGTTATTCCAAATTGATTTGGGCTATTTAGTGTGATCATAACAAGAGTCAACAAAAAGCTGCAACTATACATACATTCCGTTATATCTATTTGAAAGGCTGCACCAGTTGACAATTCAAATTAAAGAAGAGCGATGACTCTGCACTTTGGCTCTTAAATAAAACATGCCATATGAAATGATTAGGTTTATTATTCAAGCACAGATTTTAAATGTTAACATTTTGGCATGGTTCTTGATATTTTCAAAAGGCAAAATTTAACAGGTCTTAGTCTTAGAGTCAGGTGCCTTACATTGGTTTTTATTTATTTACCAATATGGCATGTGTGTTTCTGTATCTGTTTGTCTAATATGGTGCATGGTATTTCTTAACATTTGCATTCATGACTGTTTCTGGGGATATTTTGTATATTTACATGTATGCATAGGTACACGTGTCTGCTGGTTATAGTTCTGTTATTAATCTTCCTGATTGATTGATATATTAAGAAGAAGAATGTAAATATTTATTTTAAACAATAACTTGTTGTGTAGCTTGAGAATACATTTGTTGGATTTAGAGCACTGTTGTTGTACTGAATTTATTGTATGTTCATGTTATTTGCATTTCATTTCAACACACATTGTATGTTCATGTTTTTCACATTTCATTTCAATACACATTTATTATTACTTGGGCTTTTGTGTTTGATAATACCATTCCACCGCTGCCAATGCACAGTGACAGTGATGGTAGTGTAGGAAGTTCTTGTTAAGTTCTTTCCGATTGAGAAGATGGTATTATAAGTAGAACCTGTGGCCTAGCAATTTGTTCCCTGTTATTCTTCTTTGTCCTACCTATGCACCTTCTCTATATCTTCCTGTCTTCCTTTTTCTATGATTAAGAGAGTGGTTAGCAGTATAGTAGCATGCGTAGCAGAGCAGAACTCACTTTGGTCATTTATACTTTTCTCCTAAAGTCTTCCTATCCTGTATTTATTTTCCAAACCTTTTTCCTTAAATCTGCCAATGTTTAGCTCTACTGGTCATAGACCTGAAGAGCTTATGGGATGGTCTGTTGTCTATCGTCCTTCATCCATCTGTCCATTAGCACAAGTTTGTCATTGCTACTTCTCCTAAACTACTTGGAGGATTGCCATGAAACTTTACGTACACATTCATCCCATGGTCTAGTTGGTCCTAAATGAAAAATGATGTTGATGTAGCCACCATAGCAGCCATCTTTAAAATCTTGCTTTCCCTACTCCTCCTGAATGGGTGGTCATATTAACATGGGGGTTTTCACTAAAAGACTTAATGTAATGTCTAATTGGTCCTAAATAAAAATAGGCTCGATCTGATATCCAATTTGGCAACCACAGTGCCCATCTTGAAAATATTATCACTACTTCTCCTGAATGAAATGTAATATTGCCATGGGGTTTTAACCAGAATACTTGTCAAGATGGTACTAATTGAAAATGGTGCTAATCTGCTGTCCGATATTGCTGCCACAGTAGCCATCTTTAAAATCTTGTTATTGCTAATTCTCATGAATGAAAAGTAATATTGCCATGGGGTTTTCACCAGATGACTTCTTATTATGCACAGTTGGTCCGAAATGAAAATGGTGTTGATCTGATGTTGAATATGGCCACCACAGTGGCCATTTTGAAAATATTGTTATCACTAGTCCTCTGGAATGGATGGTTGTATCAACATTGGGTTTTTACTAAACCACTTCTGTTGATGTCTTGTTGGCCCTAATGGTGCTGTTCAGACATTTAATATGCCAGCCACATTGGCCATCTTGAAAATCTTGTAATCACTATTTCTCCTGAATGAATGGTCATGTCAGCATGGGGTTTTCATTGAGAAACTTCTTATGATGTCTGGTTGGTCATAATCGAAAATGGTCTTGATTCAACTTCTAATAGGACTGCAACAATGGCTATTTTCAAGATCTTAATATCACTACTTCCCCTACATGGCTGGTCATATCGACTTTGTACTTGCACCAAAATACTTCTTATGATGTCTACTTGGTAATAAATAGAAATGGTGCCAATCTAATGTCAAATGTGGCCACCATGATCAACAAAATGGGTTTTCCACCAGAAACCTTCTTAACATGCATTGTTGATCCTAAAATGAAAATAATGCCAAGTTGACATCCAATATGTCCTCCTCCACAGTTAATTTGAAAATCTTGTTATCACTGAAGAATATCAAAGATGGTTTCAACACTCTGTAACTAAAAGGAAGAAATGGTCTTGTCGTGAATTCCAGGAAACTCTTTTCAGCCAGTAGAGCATCATTGTGGAGTGAGCTTCACATTCAGATTAGCACTGATGTGATGACAAACCACTTGAAACATACACAGTTACATTTCCAACCACACAGTCTCATCATGTGAAACCTATGAACCAATTTTTAACATAGGATTTCCCATCTTGATGCTATAAACCCAGAAGATGGCAGACAAATGTTCAATTCACATCAATGACAAAGTGCCATTCCCATGTTAAATTCCCATTTGTGTCTATATCGCCTCACTATACTCCTAGCAACTCCTAACGTTAAACCTGTAGACATTTTTAACATCACATTTCCCATCTTGTCCTAATATATTTTAACATTTCATTTTCCGTCTTGACCCTGTATAAACCCATCATATTAAACCTTGGATATTTTTAACATGAGATTTCCCATCTTGTCCCCATAGTGACCCACACATGTTAGACCTATCAAAAAGTCTGTTTTCCACCATATACTGCTACCATACTTTGTGAATAGCTTGTATTTGGGGAAAGGCAAAAACTTATTGATTTCAGGCTCAAAAGGTCAAAGATCAGGGTCACATGGACTGAAAGACATAAAGCTGTTTCCACATGATCAGTTGACTTGACGTATACCAGATATCTTAACCGAACTTTGTAAATGGCTTGTGTTGCAGATAAGAAAGACACCTGTTGATTTGTGGGCTTAAATGGTTGGTCATGGTCATAGTGACTTTAAGAAGAAAAATGGGTTAAGACAATATCTTTACTTCTTTATCACCTACTTTGACAAACTTTCTGGATGGCTTGCATATTAGACAAGAAACACCTATTCATTTTGGGGTCAAAATGTCATGGTCAAGGTCACATGGGCTGAAAGAAGGAAAAATAATTTCCTCAAAACTACTAATGTTCTGTGCCACATGCTTTGACTAAACTTTGTAGATGGCTTCCTTGTTGAGACCGTTATTGGCTTTGCATTTAAAAGGTCAAAGGTCAGCACCAAATGGCCTCCCAGAAGGAAAATGGTTTCCGCAAAATAACTTAAGCCCTATGCCACAAACTGTGATGAAACTTTGTGGATGGCTTGCATTGAGACAAGAAAGGTATCTATTAATTTTGGCTTCAGTAGGTCAGTTAAGTTATACATGTAATACGTTACGACTACTTCTATCCAAACATATTACATGTATGTATAACTTACAGTTAACAGTCTTGAATAGTGAGGGGGAGGAAATTTGATGATGGAGTTAGACAATTTAAGCACCTATTTTAAAACAAAATTAAATCTGTGCAAAATTGTCTAACTCCATCGTCAAATTTCCTCCCCCTCACTATTCATGACTGTTAACTGTAAGTTATACATACATGTAATACGTTAGGACTACTTCTATCCAACGGTCTGGCACATGATCATACTTAAACTGCATCTTAAAATTCGGGAGAGCATCTTTCCACTGATGTTGTGATAAGTACTCCAGAAGAAAAATACAGCCACCAATTTTCATGTCGGCACAAGTCAAGTTGTTCGAGACATAAAGCTAAATGCGAAAAAAACAAAGCTGTAGTTGAGGACTAAGACGAGAAGAACTCCCACAGAATTATCTACTTATGTTTACTATTAGACATATTTGCCATGCACGACTTAAGTACATATCATTTACTTATTTAAATGATGCATATACAATAACAAGTGTTGAGATCACTTTATTTTCTAACCATATTAAATTTTATTAGAGTCTGCTGTTTTTAATGCATGAGATGCTGCATAGGCTATCTGATATTAAAGGTTGGATAAGTTGCTACATATACTCTTGCATATTGAAGACAGCATCAGTTGCTACATAACCTATCTGGTTGCTACATAACATATCTGATGTTGAAGATAGTATCAGTTGCCACATAACTTATTTGATGTTGAAGGTAGTATCAGTTTCTAAATAATTTATCTGATTCTGAAGGTGATATAAGCTGCTAACATAAGTTTGATGTTAAAGGTTGTATCAGTTGCTACATAAGCTATCTGATGCTGAATGTGGTATAAGTTGCTACATAACATATCTGATGTTGAAGATCGTATCAGTTGATACATAAGTTATCTGATGTTGAAGGTGGTATTGGTTGCTACATATGCTATCTGATATTGAAGGTGGTATTAGTTGCTACATATGCTATCTGATATTGAAGGTGGTATTAGTTGCATCATTAAGTTATCTGATGTTAAAGGTGGTATCAGTTGCCATATAAGCTATTTGATGTTAATGGTGGTATCAGTTGCTAACATAAGCTGTCTGATAATGAGATATTGAGAGTGACATCAGTTGCTACATAAGTTATCTGATGCTAAAGTTGGTATCAGTTGCCATAAAAACTATTTTATGTTAAAGGTGGTATCAGTTGCTAACATAAGCTCTCTGATATTGAGAGTGATATCAGTTGCTACATAAGTTATCTGATGTGGAAGAAAGTATCAGTGATACATAAGTTGAAGGTGGTATCAGTTGCTACATAAGTTATATGATGTTGAAGGTTGTATCACTTGCTACATAGGCTATCTGATGTTAAAGATCGGATAAGTTGCTACATAAACTCTCGCATATTGAAGACAGCACATGTTCCTACATAACATATCTGATGTTGAAGATAGTATTTGTTGCCACATACATTATCTGATGTTGAAGGGGATATAAGTTGCTGCATAAGTTATTTGATTTTGAAGGTGGTATCAGTTGCTGCATAAGTTATTTGATTTTGAAGGTGGTATCAGTTGCTGCATAAGTTATTTGATTTTGAAGGTGGTATCAGTTGCTGCATAAGTTATTTGATTTTGAAGGTGTTGTCAGTTGCTACATAAGTTATTTGATTTTGAAGGTGTTGTCAGTTGCTAGATAAACTATCTGATGTTAAAGGTAAAATAATTTTCTACATACACTCTTGCATATTGAAGATAGTATCAGTTGCTTCATAACATATCTGACATTGAAGATAGTATCAGATACTACTCAAGTTATCTGATATTGAAGGTGGTATCAACTGTTACATAAGCTATCTGACATTAAAGATCAGATAAGTTGCTACATACACTCTTGCATATTGACAATAGTATCAGTTGCTTCATAACATATCTGACATTGAAGATAGTATCAGATACTACTCAAGTTATCTGATATTGAAGGTGGTATCAGCTGCTACATAAGCTATCTGACATTAAAGATCAGATAAGTTGCTACATAAACTCTTGCATATTGATGATAGTATCAGTTGCTTCATAACATATCTGATGTTGAAGATGGTATCAGTTGCTTCATAAACTGTCTGATATTGAATGTGGTATCAGTTGCTACTTAAGCTATTAGATATTGAAGCTGGTATCAGTTGCTACATCAGTTATCTGATGTTAAAGCTGGTATCATTGCCATATAAGCTATTTGATGTTAAAGGTAGTATCAGTTGCTAACATAAGCTCTCTGATATTGAGAGTGATATCAGTTGCTACATAAGTTATCTGATGTTGAAGAAAGTATCAGTTGATACATAACGTATCTAATATTGAAAGTGGTATCAACTGCTACATGAGTTATATGATGTTGAAGGCTGAAGGGATATCAGTTGCTAACATAAGCTATCTGATGTTGAAGAAAACGGGCATATCTGATGTTGAAGGTCAAATAATTTGCTACATAAACTCTTGCATATTGAAGATAGTATCAGTTGCTACATAACATATCTGATGTTGAAGGTGGTATCAGTTGTTATCATAAGTTACCTGATATTGAAGGTGGTATCAGTTGCTACATACCCATACATCTTACATTAAAGGTAGGATAATTTTCTACATAAACTCTTGCATATTGAAGATAGTATCAGTCACTACATAACATCTGATGTTGAATGTGGTATCAGTTGCTACATAACATCTGATGTTGAATGTGGTATCAGTTGCTACATAACATATCTGATGTTGAATGTGGTATCAGTTGCTACATAACATATCTGATGTTGAAGATGGTATCAGTTGCTACATAAGTTTTCTGATGTTGAATGTGGTATCAGTTGTTATCATAAGTTATCTGATGTTGAAGGTGGTATCAGTTGCTACGTAAGCTATCCGATGTTGAAGGTGGTATCAGTTGCTACATAAGTTATCTGATATTGAAGGTGGTATAAGTTGCTACATAAGCTATCTGATGTTGAAGGTGGTATCAGTTGCTACATAAGTTATCTGATGTTGAAGGTGGTATCAGTTTCTACATAAGTTATCTGATTTTGAAGGTGGTATAAATTGCTACATAAGTTATCTGATGTTGAAGGTGGTATCAGTTGCTACATAAGTTATCTGATGTTGAAGGTGGTATCAGATACCATATAGACTACTTGATGTTGAAGGTCATATCAAGAGGGACTAAGGAAAGTCAGAGGGATAAGTCCAAGATGTGTGAAATATATTTTTGTGGATTTATGTGGTCTTTTCTGTATGAAAAGTATTTGGATCAACGGTCGCATAGGAAATAGCAAACCAAGGTGTTTACAAAGATGTCCTGGTGAAATCGGAATACAATACTGCACACAAGTATGATAATTGCTTTGAGTAGGTGTACCAATTATGTAACTTTCAGGCCATTATGTATATGGAGCAAATAGTAAATGGGTTTATGTGATAATCAAATGATGACAGTCTTGGCATAAAAAGTGAGGTGATCCTAATTTATTCACTATTTACTCATTTACCGTGATCTATTATACAAGTAAATGAAAGATGCCATTTTCTGGATGTTAATCATATGAGTAACTTATACATTAAGTTTTGTATGAAACTATGATGTGGTATGACGTGTACTGGCGAAGATATAAAACAGGTTCGAAGCACCATAGAAATAATGTAACGTGACAATTACTCCTCTTACATTTTGTTCTTGAAACCAATTGTTTCTGATCGGTATTTATGTATCCTCAAAAAAAATATTTTCACAGGAGAGACACTAAATCATATAATTAAACCAATCTGGAAAAGTGGAAAAGCCTTACCTTACACTAATATATATGTAAGCCCCAAGGTGTTAGTTATCGAAATGCATCATGTTGATCGCAGTGACAGATGCCATCCTTACAATGGGCAAAATGGGGATTGTAGTGCAAAGCACTGAAATTATTCTTATAGTTCAGTAATTATAAAAAATAATAATAACAGCGTTTTGTGGAACACTATGTTTCACCTTTTTTTTGGAGTTTTAGGATTGCACAAAACCTTTAACATTCTGTTGACGCCGATCGTGATGACATCCACATCACTATATCTAGCACTTTTCTTCAATACTACTACTACTACTTATTATTATTATTATAGCAGCACCATGTTAAACATTTTTATACATTTTAGTTTCGAACAAGATTGTAACACATTTTGTTTCAAAGTATATGTATTGGAAGTAGTTCATAAATGGTATTACGCATATTTACTAACATATTTAGACTGAAAAATATGAAATGGTATTACGAGTATTTACTTCCATATTTAGACAGAAAAATATTAAATTGTATTTTCTGGGAACATATAGAAAAGACTTACCATTTTTCTGAATGAATAGAAAAGACAGTATTTGTCTCCAACTTCAAGCTGAAGAATCTTTCTAAATACGTGCCTGATATCGATATTTGAAAACCTTCAACTTAGATTGAAAGGAAAGTGATCTTAACTTCTTTTTTATTCATCTCTTTATCTTTCTATATCCCTTTTTCTCTGCATCACATACAAACTGAGCTATTCTATACTTTTTTGTGAACTTGCTAACTAATACAGTCCTGCGGGAGAATACCGACATTAATACGAGAGGTTTGAATCTTGTGAAATAACACAAAAGAAATAAGTTTTATGATTGCAGCAACAAGATCGACGACCACTACGTAGACTGCAACGGAAAATAAAGGAAAAATAAGTAATAACACCACCACACAATAATAGTGAGCAAAATATCTTTTCTTACTGACAAAGCCAAGGAGAATGAGTGTAATTGTAACTTGTATTTTACTGTGATTGACTCCAAACCTACTTACCTTTTCTAGCCCATTGCTCTCGTTTATCATGGCTGACTTACATGTGTATCTGTTTTTGCCATTGAGACAGTTGTGATTAGAGATATTGCACAATCTTACGACATTATATATATATATATATATATATATATATATATATATATATATATATATATATATATATATATACACACACACACACATATATATATATATATATTTAAAGTATATGGATTGTCGGGGTCTGTGTTATATAATCTGAATTACTGGGACGTCTCCTTTATACTTAGAATTTTATTAAAAATGCTGTCTTATCCTATGGTATTCACAAATGCAAATGTATATATGGGTGCATATTTTATATATAGTATTTAATTCTTTCATATTTCAACAAAAATTATTTGAACTAACAATTATATATATATATATATATATATACACACACACACACACATTTTGTTTAAACAAAATTAAGCATGAATTTTTCTCTTAAAGCTGACACAAAGGTTATTAATACTGATTACATTCACAAAATATAACAGAGTCTCTTGACCTTCATTACATACAGTAGTGATGTCTCGGAGATTTTAATGTTAAAAAAATCTACTATTAGTATAGAGCATTCTATGGAGAATTTTGTATATAAAATTGTGAAGTCCTGTAGGGAAGTAAAAATATTGATTCCCAATTCGCATGTGAATAATTTATTTTTAATTTTACATTGAAGTCTTTTTTTGTTTTCCTCAGATGTATGGTTTATAAAATGATTTTGCAATTTTGTACTGCTTTCTGAGAAGATTTTTGTTTTCATGTAGCAGAGATCCTAACTTTCTAATAGTGTTTTTCCAAGTTCTTGACAATGCATCAAGCACTCCATAGAATTTTACAAAAGTAATATAGATATTAATAGTTTACATGAAATCTTTAAATCTAAGAAAAAAAAACCCCAGACTTTTCACACCATTTCTTACAAAAAGTAAAATTTTGTTACCATTTATCTGAATATATTTATTATACCTGAGTGGCAATGATACAGTTTGTTCAGGGTTGCAGTGGGGTAATCATCCATTCTGACCATGCAAAACACACATTTAAAAAAAAATGTTTTTTGGGGGGTGACCCCCCCTCCCCCCCCCAAAAAAAAGCAACAAAAACACAAACTGTTAAATTGCTATGAAACATTGTGGAAGCCTTCTTTATTTAAGAAAATGATTTTGTCCTCACAAAACTTTTCAAATGTGTCTGTAAAGTGAGGTTCTGAACGCAAATAAATGAGTGGATCAATTAATATTTTGATCCACATGATCTTAAGTGCAGGATAAAATGATGGACTGTGTGGCATCTTCAGTCTGCCATGTTGATAGTCATTGACTAGAATGCTCTTTTATTTTGTTGCCCTTTCCACATCAAAGTAAGTTTAAAAAATAGACCGTTTGAAGATTTTCCCTGATTTCCTTTAGAGGGCCAGGAAGTACCATAAAACAATGAGCGAGAATAGGCAGTGATAGAGGTTACCGTATGTACTCAGGTATAACCTGATGCAAACTGCATAGACCCAGATCTGCCGTCACATAATGCGCCGGCAAATCTGGGTCTATGTAGTTTGTTAGGACTAATCAGTAGAACAAACATCATAGACCCTGATCTGCTGGCACATTATGCGATCAGGGTCTATGTTGTTTGCATTTGGACACGAATTATACACAAGTATATATGGTATATTACAGTGATTTTACCAATCAAAGGCTTCTAAATCACGGGTTTCTAAGTGACTGACTGGCTAGTCATTTTTTCATTGATTCAATTTTCCGAGAATAGTTTGCTATAGTCAAATTGCTCTTACTCAAATCAAATTTAATTTCCAGAAGCATAAAACGACCAGGATGAATACAAATACTATTTCTGCTGTTCTTGAATTCTTCGCCATAAACCCATTTACACCACGCTATATACGACCTAGATTGTATCAAGGTTTACTTCCAATTCACAGGAACATAAAATGCTCTTTAAAATATTTAAAGCAGTGTTGATGGAAGTGACATCATCTGCTAATAACAAAGCTGAATTATCTGCTGATTGATTTATCAGGTATACAGAACTGTTAGTATTTACACCAGTTATGCCTGAACTGTTTTGTAGAGAAGCAATTAACAATTCTAGAAACATTATGAATAGATATGTGGTCACCCTGTTTGACTCCACACTGAATAGGGGCAAATTGAGGGCAGTGCCCATTATTTAGATACATCACGATAAAAGGTTCAAAGCCGTTTAAAGATTGATGGAACAAAACAAACAAATCTAAACACTTCTCTATAAAGAGCCATTCTTTTAATCAAATGTTTTTCTCAATATCAAGAAGAAAACAAAGTGCAGTGATGTGATCGTCTCTTTCTTCAACTAAATTAAAACTGATGCATTTACATGTAAAATCACCTCTCTCTCTCTCTCTCTCTCTCTCTCTCTCTCTCTCTCTCTCTCTCTCTCTATATATATATATATATATATATATATATATATATATATATATATATATATATATATATATATATATATATATATATATATACAGTACACTCATCATGTTTTTATGAAAAAACGCGTCATGACCGTGGAGCTTAATCCTTTTCACGCTATGTCAGTCGTGGACAGGATATAGTGGTGGTCGTGGACGGATTAAGTTTTATTGCTCATTTGAAAGTCACAGCAATATAATTATGTAATGGTGGACGCCCACAACCACGCGTGGAACTTACCTATCGGCTCAGCTACAGCACACAGTGCAGAATGCTCTTTTTAATTTGTACGCAATGCCATTTAATATTCAAAGACTCGCTCACTAAAACACATTCACATACGTGTATTGAAAGAGATGAAAGATAAACTGCCGAGAAAAGAGTCACGAATGATGCTTCACTAATTATACAAAGTTTAATTATCTTAATTTTAATGAGTAGGGGGGGATTCTGTTTTAAACAAACAAAGGGTAAAAGAAATCACACATAAATACATGTATTGGCAGGTTTCATTCCGTTATTAAAATAAAAGAATGCGAGAAATGTTGTGATTTTGTTTTTAATTACCCCAGTCACTTGTAAATGGTCTGCTTAAAATGTTCTCACACAATGAAATATACACGGCGCTATCCAATATACAACCTCTACTATTCCAGCCTGTTTAGTACTTGCGACTCAAATATACATGTCCATGTGACACATTTTCTCAGGAACTAGACACGTGTTTACTTTTACCGTAGACCTACTGTTTTTACTCAGACTCTACGAAGCACGTGATGCTGCATTCTATGACCAACAGCTTTAAAAAATACACTTAAGATTGCTGGTTTGGTCATCTGACGAGTTTAATATTACCAAATGGATGTGTGAAAGCGATAAAAAGTGTGTAATCACGATTAATTTGCTTCAATTGGCGAAACTTTTAAAATTTCTGGTGTTTTAATTAATGTATCATTCAGTAAGAGTTATTTTGTGCTTTGGAATTACTTCTTTCTTCCCTTGTTTAACTTGTACTGTATTACACGCAAGCTGAACACATCATATCTATCAATAATGCCTTGTACATCACCCGAAATTGCTACGCCACGTGTTTGCCAAGACTATAAAATCTATCTTTATTTTTGCACTAATTGCTGTAAACACGTGGCTTCTTACTTTTCGTTAACTACTCCGACCTGGAGGTGGAAAAGTTTTGGCTTCAGAGGCTGTAAATCCCAATTATTTCCTGTTCATTTTGAACTGTTCATATTAATTCTAAGGTGGTCGCGAATATTGTCAGGTCCATCTTGATTATTGCAGTAATGCTCTCTCATTGGACTTTCAGTCTATTAAATTTCTGAAGCATTAAGTTTGTACATGGTTAATTATGACCAGATTCGACAATAGATAATAAGAAAATAAGACAAAGGACACTAATAACAGGTGAATAACCCAATGAATTATATAAATTCTTGTTAAATACAAAATGAATTGCCAAGCAGCAATTTACATATTAACTTATTTAAATAAAGAGTGGAATCAAAATTGTATTTCTAAATTTTGTCAGTAGACGAATTCCAAAATGAAGATGAACGAGGCACATTTCAAAAATGCATACTCTCTAATTAACAATGCCTGTTTCCAAGTTTGTGATAAAAGCTATGGCTAACATCAATCGAAAGTTATGGTGCATAATATATCTCTCTCTCTCATGTTTGCATGTAATAAACACATTTTATTACAAAAAAGATGCATTTAAAAAAACAAAGCTTGTAGTGTAATACAGCTTTCTTAAACATGTAATAGCTTTGGGTTGCTGCGATAGTCTTGTATTATATGCGCTGCATTGCAAGATTAATTGGGAGAATACAAATTTTATATGGTTTATTTTATATACCGCTAGAAACCAGTTTTACGCAAAAATATCACAACTTGACCACATTACGTTTCTCACTCCATATTACAAGTCCAAAATGTGTTGTTCCACACGCAACAAAAATATTTTCATTCAGAAGTTAATGGTTCTTTTGAAACATCGGGGCTAAAAAAAATAAGAAGCTCAACACTTTCAAAAGGGCCATGGTTAACAAGCGTAGCGGCTAACATCAAAGCAAAAATTTCACTCCTCGGCTGGTGCTTGATGATAGATTAACGAAGAAAGTAACCTTTTTCATAAAAATCACTTCGTTTATGGCATGAACTGCCACTGAAAGAGAGCAACTTTCAATGCCTGTAGATGAATTTGGCTCATTTAAAAATTATCATACTCTGAAATAATCATTTTTTTAAGTCTACAGATAAAGGTATTTGTATCCTGCTTTCAATAATTTCTTTAAAGAAGGTTTTGGAAACTGTGTAGAGATTAAAGGGAAACTATGACAAATTAATAACTAGTACAAGAAGTTCTGTTATGAAATATCATTTATTGAGAAAACACACTGAAGTTGCCGCTTATGCCCAGGGGCAGGGTTGACGCTCTACTTGTTTATCTAACGCTGTTTCATTCACGTCTTTCTAGCGCTTGCATTACAGAATGTTATGCCAGCTGAAGTGGCTTCATTAAACAGAAACCCAATATTCCCATGACATACTTGTATTCTGATTTAAGCAATTTAACTTCTACTCTAGGTGCTACTGGGGATGCGGGGGTGATAGGATTTAGCTTTAACAAAATTACACTTGTTGTGATTTTTAGAAAATAAAATATTAATAATTTTATATGTGACTCAGGACCATTGCAGCTTGTTACATTTAAATGCTTGTTCCCTTATCGGGAAAATAACAATACTATATATAGTTTGATTTATATACCGCGAGAAACCAGTTAAACGCGATAATATCAACACTTAAAGGCTATGTGTTTCTGAGACTCTCTCTGTCTAAATTCACTTTTCACAAACTAACATCTTAGTTTTAAAGAGTTTGATTTTGCGATAACAAGAAACATTTTTATTCAACAGTGTTTATTTTGAAACATAGAAGCGTGACACTGACCAGTAGCTGCTAGGAATTGTTCTAATTTAAGTCATTTCAGACTTCTACTCTACTTGCTTATTATGCAACGGAGTGGGGAGGGGGGTTGTAGGCTGGGAGAGAAAGAGAGACGGAGGGGATGGGATATAGCTTGGAACAACTACACTTGTTCTGATTTTTAGATAGTTTAGACGTGCATCAAGGCCAGTACCCCCCCCCCTTAAATTTAAGTTAAATGGTAGCTCTCTAAATGGGAAAATAAAAATAATTATATTTAGTTTTTCATATAATGCTAGAGACCAGTTTTACACGATAATATTAGAACTTAACATCAAATGCGTTTCTCAGTCCAAATTTATTTTTCACAAACTAACATCTTTTTAGTTTTAAGGTGTGTGGTTTTGTGATGTTTTCATTCAACAGTTATTGTACTGTACATTTTGAAACATCGAACCGCGACATTGAACATTAGCTGATGACATGTAGAAACTGTCATGACGGACTGTTGTTGACTCGAGGCAGGAAGCTACAGCAACAGGCATAGCGGCTGGCTTCAAAGTAAGAATGATACTCCTCAGCCAGTTCCTGGTGATGCAATGTAGATTTGTGAAAAAAGTGTGGACAGGAAATAACTTTTTTTCTCATTGAACTCACTTGTTTGTGACATAAATGGACACTGATAGAACGCAACATTCAATATAGTTTACACAATTCCGAGCATTTATAAAATTGCCGTACTGTCTCATAAACAATGTTATTTTCCAAGTTTAAAGGTAACAGTACAGAAGAACCTTTCCGTAGTATAGCTCGTTTATCTTTTTTTATTTTAAAATACTTTGGCAAAAATTATGACATACATGTCATAATGTGCCAGTGTTCATGATCGTACATGTTCGATATAAATATTACGGCGTTCGTTTGTAATCTCTTTTTCGAGTTCTATATGTATTGCTTTCAATGATTTCTTCAAGGTGGGTCTTGGAAATGATATGAAAATTAAAGGGAAACTGACAAATTAATAACCAGTACACAACACACTTTTATGAAATATCATTTATTGAGAAAGAACCTCGAAGTTACCGCTTGATGCAGAACAATGTCAATTTCCGCATCTGTATATGCTAACAGGTACATACACATGTATTAAATCAGTAGGGATGTTGTAGCTAAGCAATTATTTCTGATGTACG
Organism: Margaritifera margaritifera; assembly: GCA_029931535.1. Classification (NCBI taxonomy): domain Eukaryota; kingdom Metazoa; phylum Mollusca; class Bivalvia; order Unionida; family Margaritiferidae; genus Margaritifera; species Margaritifera margaritifera. The sequence goes on along the minus strand of JAQPZY010001252.1, from coordinate 1,760,718 downwards.
TTTTGTCATGGACAGGGGTGGAAAGATATCCAAGAAATATATAAACCTCATATTTTTTCTACGTTACGCGTGTTCGTCTGTATGTATCATCAGCCAGGCTACTGATAAATACACAGGAAATGTTACCACTGTACAGGTAAAGGTATGAAACTGATACCTGCCATGTTTGGGTTTACGGTGTCGGATTTTCTCCCATATGTTTGTTTAGTGTGTCGACTCGCGGAGCGAATAAAATAGAATCAGCTACAGGTGCCATAAAACCCACTATGACTCATGACGACTGCAATAAAATCCGTCACACACTTCCACTAGACTGAGTGGATTTTCACTAAATTAGTGTGAAAATCCACCAGACTGAGTGGACTTAAACTACTCATAGTGGGCACTTAATCCCCTGCCCATTTCTCCACGCCCACTCAATTGCGTTGTTAATCATAAAAACACGATGCGTGTACTATATATATGTAAGCAATAGCTTTTTAAATACAATACTGATTTTGCTTCCTTAAGAATACAGTCACGTGATAACTCCTTGTTTTGTATAACTCATTGACCTTTCTTTTTATTTGCATAATTGCGGGCTTTAACAATGAAAGGTATTAGTTCAATCCAGAAAGAAAAATTAAAAATTAAAAAAATAAAAAAACTTACAGAACTCTGTAGTAAAACTATGTAAACCAGGTGACTTTCCATTCTTCATGTTTTCTCGGTGCATATAGACATTCTTGCAATGCAGTAGCACAACAATCACCTTAGCAAAACACGCAACAAAGGGGGTTGGGGTGGGGGTGCCTAGGTCCAGTGGGGGTCCAAAATTCAAATCAAACAGCTTTTTGTATTGGGAGGGGTCCCATAATTAAATTGGGGGGGGGGAGAGACTTTCTTGCTACGTTTTTACTGTCTGGATTTCCTGATGCTGACAACTTGATGTGATCTAGCAATCAAGATCGCATTACTAAGATAATTATATATATTGATTACCATTATTTAGGAACAAAAAAGCTTTATCCTGATAATAGTCATTATATATATATATATATATATATATATATATATATATATATATATATATATATACATACATACATATACTCTGTATATGCCTCTATAATCTTTCATTTCAAAACATGAATAGAACATGAAGATACAGATGACACAAAACCATTTATTTCTGTCGACCACAGTAAAGACTATTTATATTTAATATCAATATGCATATGCGAAAAAAACATATTTTTAATTCACTTACACCCAACATCTCCTTACACTCTTTCTTCTCCCTTTTTCATCTTGAGAAAGAGATCACTTTTCCCATTCATCTGACCCTAGTTTGAGCCCTACATCATGATCATTCGTAAAATATTTAAAGGTCTTAATTTATGCCAGGATGCTTTCCATACAAGTTGGTCAAATTCTGTTTAGCAGTTGTCTGACAAAGCTGCTGAAATGGTTTTCTTTTTCAAGTAACGGTGGTCATAATTGATGGCAGATTAGCATTAATATGTATAACTCTGAAAGCCTTCAAGATAGAATGCTCTCTGCCAAATTTGGTAAAATTATGTTGAGAGCTTTTTTTAGAAGAAGTTTTCAAAAGTATTTCTATCTTTGTAATAGCAGCCATATTTGACGGCGGATTGGCATCATTTGTCCCAACGTAAATGTCCTTCACGCCAGGATGCTGGTTGAATTTTGTTGAGTAGTTTTTGAGAATAAATCGTTCAAAGAATTTTCCATTGTTAGTAACAGTGTCCGTGTTTGAGGGCAAATTGTCATCATTTGTACAAATTTTAAAGACGTGTAGGTGATGATGCTTTTTGACAAAGTTGTGCAAATTTTAAAGACGTGTAGGTGATGATGCTTTTTGACAAAGTTGTGCAAATTTTAAAGACGTGTAGGTGATGCTGCTTTTTGACAAAGTTGTACAAATTTGAAAGACGTGTAGGTGATGATGCTTTTTGACAAAGTTGTACAAATTTGAAAGACGTGTAGGTGATGATGCTTTTTGACAAAGTTGTGCAAATTTTAAAGACGTGTAGGTGATGATGCTTTTTGACAAAGTTGTACAAATTTGAAAGACGTGTAGGTGATGATGCTTTTTGACAAAGTTGTACAAATTTTAAAGACGTGTAGGTGATGATGCTTTTTGACAAAGTTGTACAAATTTTAAAGACCTGTAGGTACCGATGATGCTTTCTCCATTGTTAGTAACAGTGTCCGTGTTTGAGGGCAAATTGTCATCATTTGTACAAATTTGAAAGACGTGTAGGTGATGATGCTTTTTGACAAAGTTGTGCAAATTTTAAAGACGTGTAGGTGATGATGCTTTTTGACAAAGTTGTACAAATTTGAAAGACGTGTAGGTGATGATGCTTTTTGACAAAGTTGTGCAAATTTTAAAGACGTGTAGGTGATGATGCTTTTTGACAAAGTTGTACAAATTTTAAAGACGTGTAGGTGATGATGATTTCTCCATTGTTAGTAACAGTGTCCGTGTTTGAGGGCAAATTGTCATCATTTGTACAAATTTTAAAGACGTGTAGGTGATGCTGCTTTTTGACAAAGTTGTGCAAATTTTAAAGACGTGTAGGTGATGATGCTTTTTGACAAAGTTGTACAAATTTTAAAGACGTGTAGGTGATGCTGCTTTTTGACAAAGTTGTGCAAATTTTAAAGACGTGTAGGTGATGATGCTTTTTGACAAAGTTGTACAAATTTGAAAGACGTGTAGGTGATGATGCTTTTTGACAAAGTTGTGCAAATTTTAAAGACGTGTAGGTGATGATGCTTTTTGACAAAGTTGTACAAATTTTAAAGACGTGTAGGTGATGATGCTTTTTGACAAAGTTGTACAAATTTGAAAGACGTGTAGGTGATGATGCTTTTTGACAAAGTTGTACAAATTTTAAAGACCTGTAGGTGATGATGCTTTCTCCATTGTTAGTAACATTGTCCGTGTTTGAGGGCAAATTGTCATCATTTGTACAAATTTGAAAGACGTGTAGGTGATGATGCTTTTTGACAAAGTTGTGCAAATTTTAAAGACGTGTAGGTGATGATGCTTTTTGACAAAGTTGTACAAATTTGAAAGACGTGTAGGTGATGCTGCTTTTTGACAAAGTTGTACAAATTTTAAAGACGTGTAGGTGATGATGCTTTTTGACAAAGTTGTACAAATTTTAAAGACGTGTAGGTGATGATGCTTTCTCCATTGTTAGTAACAGTGTCCGTGTTTGAGGGCAAATTGTCATCATTTGTACAAATTTTAAAGACGTGTAGGTGATGATGCTTTTTGACAAAGTTGTGCAAATTTTAAAGACGTGTAGGTGATGATGCTTTTTGACAAAGTTGTACAAATTTTAAAGACGTGTAGGTGATGCTGCTTTTTGACAAAGTTGTGCAAATTTTAAAGACGTGTAGGTGATGATGCTTTTTGACAAAGTTGTACAAATTTTAAAGACGTGTAGGTGATGATGCTTTCTCCATTGTTAGTAACAGTGTCCGTGTTTGAGGGCAAATTGTCATCATTTGTACAAATTTTAAAGACGTGTAGGTGATGCTGCTTTTTGACAAAGTTGTGCAAATTTTGCTCAGCATATCTGAGAAGAAGTCATTTAAAAATGTTTCTATTTTTAGCAATGGTAGCCATATTTGATGGCGGATCAGCATCATTTGTAACAAAAAAATAAAGCCCTTAATGCTAGGATGCTACCTGCCAGGTTAGGTTAGAATTAGTCCAGTGGTTTTATGTTTGTTTTTGTTTAAGTTTCAAGAAGTTGAAAAAAGCAAATCTTGACAGACAGACCGATGGACATAGAGCCATACGATACAATGATTTGGTCTAATGGCCAGGTAAACTAAAAGGGAAAATTGCTTTGGTGACGTGAAAATCTAATATGATGGTCTACATAGAAGTATGCATGAAAAACATACCGTATATACTCGCGTATAATCTGATATCAACTGCAAACTGCATAGACCCAGATCTGCCGTAATATAATGCACCGGCAAATCTGGGTCTATGCAGTTTGTTAGGACTAATCAGTAGAACAAACAACACAGACCCTGATCTGCCAGCGCATTATGAGACGGCAGATCAGGGTCTATGTTGTTTGTATTTGGACCCAAATTATGAGTATATACGGTACCTACACATTTCATTTGACTAGATTAAGCTACTTGTGATGGACAGATGGTCAGGATCAAATCAAGATGCTCCCTTCTGCAATTAATGGGACCACATAAATTTATATGAGAAACTAAAGACAAAAATAGACCAATTTGTGATGGACAGATGGTCAGGACCAAATCAAGATGCTCCCTTCTGCAATTAATGGGACCATATAAATTTATATGAGAAACTAAAGACAAAAATAGACCAATTTGTGATGGACAGATGGTCAGGACCAAATCAAGATGCTCCCTTCTGCAATTGATGGGACCATATAAATTTACATGAGAAACTAAAGACAAAACTAGACCAATTTGTGAGAGACAGACAAAAGAAAGGAAAGACAAATGGATGCAATGATGGTAGAAGGAAAAGATTAATATGCTTATTACATATTCATTGTGGAGCGAGAAGGGAAAGGCCATGAGAATAATTGGACAACAATCCAAGCTCCCAATCTTTCGATACAAATTTTGTATAGCACAAGATACTGGAGGAATATTTAGCAATCTTACATATATATACCCCCACCTCTCCGGCATCCCACACCTATGAAATCTTACATAAATATACCCCCACCTCTCCGGCATTCAACACCTATGCAATCTTACATAAATATACCCCCACCTCTCCGGCATCCCACACCTATGCCATGATGGATACGAGTCTATACAGCAGTAAGAGAGAGAACATAACGCTTCTAAAAATGGTGCGAGTACAATGAGGAGTCAACATGCATATCTTCTGATGATGACCATAATATGTATTAAATTTCATAGAAATCCACTGAAAACTGAGAGAATATGCTTTCATAAACTGCTGTCATATATTCCATTCACTTTCTATGTTGAAAAACTAATAGGCAATAACTATTACCAAAATCGCATGAGCCCAAAGATTTGGCAATATAAACATCTTCAGATGATGACCATAATATGTACCAAGTTTCACAGCGATCTATTAAAAAGCTGCAAGACAAGTTGCATTCGCAAGATTCTGTCTCGCGTTGCACGCATCTGCAGTACAAAAAGGACAATAACTCTAACAAAAATTGTAAAAGTACATTGATTCGTCAATATGCACATCTTCAGATAATGACCATAATATGCACAAAATGTCATGACGATCCAATAAAATTGACACTAGTTGCAGTCACAAGATTATGCTATATACTGCAGCAGGTCAAAAAAGGCCATAACTCTTAACATAAATCGTGGGCAGTGATTTGTCGATATCTTCATATAATAACCATATTATGTACTCAGCTTGACAGCGATCCATCAAAAACTCCTATTCAAGCTGTATTCACAAGATTCTATTATAATCCACATTCATCTGCAAGACAAAAAGGCAAATAACTTGTGGGAGCCAAATGATTTGTCAATATGTGTATATTCAGATGATGACCATTACATTTACCAAGTTTAATTGCAATCCAATCAAACTGTGAGACTATATGCATTTACGCTATCTTGCATTCAGCTGAAAGTGATATAAGGCAAGAACTCTTATAAAAATTGCGTTAGCAAAGTCATTTGCCAATAAGAGCATCTTCTGGTGATGACAGTAATATTCACCAAGTTGTATGACAATCTATCAAAATTGGGGAACTAGTTGCGCTAATAATATTGCGTGCCATTTATAACAAGAGTACCATGAACAGCACATTATATATAAATTGTTTTTTTGTACCGAAACCATTTTTCTTCTTTCTCTCACTGTGCCCTTGACCTCTGACCTGTTGACCCCAAATTGATAGGCTTCTTCCATACCATAAGTGTAAGCCATCCACAAAATTTGGTCAACATCTGTGATGCAGAAACTAATGATGTTATTGTTTGGAGACTGTTTTACTTCTTTCAGTCAAAATGACCATGACCTTTGACCTTTTGATCCCAAAATAAATAGGTTTCTTTCTTACCCCAAGTGCAAGTCATCCACGAAGTTTAGTTGAGGTATGTAATGTAAAACTAACGTTATTGTGCAGAAACCATGTTGACGTGTTCCATCACATTGAGCTTGCCCTGTGCCCTTTTGACTTCAATAGTCGTTTTTTTTTTTCTGTCCCTATGTGCAAGCCATCCACAAAGTAACCATAAATGATGAAGAGCTCAAGTTATTTTGTGGAAACTATTTGTTTGTTTTTTTCAGTCACAGTGACCTTGACCTTTGATTTTTTTTCTTTAATAGCCTCAAATCGACTCTTACCCAAGTGTAAGCCATCCACAGAGTTTGGTAACTATAGATGGTGGACAACTGGAGTTATTGTGCAGAGGTATAAAAAGTAAATCTTCTATTTTATTTATGTTTGTGGGAAGAAAAAAAAATCAAAACCAGAGTGTATATGGGGTTCAAGAGCAATGATTACTTGCAGTAGCATAGCAAAACCCTCTGCCCCCCCCCCCAATTTAATTATTGGACCCCCTCCCAATAAAAACAGATTGTTTGATGTGAATTTTGGGCCCCCACTGAGCATGCCCACCACCACCACCGTGCAGTTGCGGCGGTTGCTTGGATGATTGCTATGCAACTGATTGCTGATTGTTTCATAATGTAATTTTAGCTTTTAGTAACAAGAATGTTTTGAGAGCTTATCTTATTTATAACAGAGGTAGACAAAATTAATATTTAATGACCCTTTTACATTAAATTCCCATTAGAAGCTTACCCGTCATTTACCGTATGTACAGCTGACATTTGAGTTTGGCACAGCACATTTCAGTGCTTTACACACCCTTTATATTGGGCTTAAAAGATCTTAATACTCAAGTGTATAACAATACTGTGTTTATATTACTATATTGTTTTTTTAATTTATTTATTATAGTTTCATAATTTTTATAAGTGTTTTCAGAATATAGAATAAAAGTTCACTTTACTGTCACTGTGCAGCATCCATTCTTACATACGAAATTGAAAGTGCAATACAGGAAGCTACATAAATGACCTTAAAAGCCATAATTTCTCCTTAAGGGGGTGGGAGACGTGTATCCTTCTATTAGCTCTCGGTAGCCTCAGACTCCGAGAGTTGTTTTTTTCCTAGGAAGATGTTTTTTGTGTTATAATTGTCCAAAATGAATATATTACCATTGTTCTTACACCCAAACACTTATTTAAAAAAGGAAATTAGTGCAAACGATTATCTAGAGTATTTATTGATTGATTTTTTTATGTTTGGGAGTGGGAGTTTGTGTATATGGTAGGCACTAGATGGCAAGGACTGGCAGTAGGTCTGTGTGGTCATGGACCTGGGGCAGCATGAATATTAATGAGTTGCACTGATTTATTAGACTCTCTGGGTGAGAATTGGACTTGTTTTTTTATTGTCTTTTTTAATTTGTTTATTGGACCCATGATATTCGCGTCCATCGTCCTGTTTTCTCTAAATCTATGACTCACCCGCTTTTTGCAAAAGTTTATCTGTGTGTGCTGGAGCAAATTTGTTGACATGTACATCTTCAGATGATGACCAAGTTTCACAGTAATCAATCAAAAACTGAGATTATTTGTATTCACAAAATATTCAGCAATATGAATAAAAATGGCAATAAGTAACAAAAATTGCAGGAGCAAAGTTATTTGTTGATATGCGCATGTTCAGGTGATGACTGGAACATTTACCAAATGTCATAACAATCTACGGAAAAATGTAAGACAGTTGTGTTCAGAAGATTTTGTTATAACCCAAATTCAGCTGCAAGTAAAAACTCAACAAGAACTCTTAGACAAATTTCAGGAGCAAAGCAATTTGTCTATATGCTCATCATCGAATGATGCCCATAATATCTGCAAAGTTTCATGGCAATTCACAGAAAACTGGGACTAGCTGCACTAACAAGATCATGGGATGGATGGATGGAAGGACAGATGGTTGGACATGAGGGTTCCAAAAGGTGCTTAATGTACAACAATTTTCTGTAGCTGCTTGGTTTTTTTCCTACTGCAGCCTCTTCATATTCATTAATTTTGTTTGGACTTTGTGGTAAGGTGCTTTGATGTGGGTTTTCAGCATGCATCATCACAGACCAAATAAGACTAATACTGCATCCCAATGCAGTGTACTAGACAACAATCATGCAAGTGTTGGGGATGTTTTGCAGTGCTTCTAGTGTCATCTGCACTCAATATTGAAATGTTTTATTTAAGTGGGGCACAGTTTTCTGAAGTTTTAAGGCCTTCTTGCTTATATATCTTGAGAACTTTATCTCTCTGATTCATTATTAATTAGTATCTTCAGGGTGACCACAGCTGCAGATGTTTCCAGAAATTGCAATTTTTTTCTGTGACCTCAGTTTTGTATTTGTGGCATAATGTAACAGCAATTGTACTGATATTATTTAGTTACATATATTTATGACATTAGTAGTTACCTGGGGGTAAATAGGGACAAAGGGGGCACTACAGGGACGTACGGGAGTTTAACATGTCGGGGGCACTCTGGGGACGTACGGGAGTTTAACATGGCGGGGGCACTCTGGGGACGTACGGGAGTTTTAACATGGCGGGGGCACTCTGGGTACGAGCGGGAGTCGTACCGTAACGTAGTGACGAAGACAACAACGTCTACTACCATCAAAAAGGGGTGGGTGTTTTTGATAGTAGTAGACGTTGTCTTTTCGTCACTACATTACGGGGGTGGGGAGGAGGGTGTGGGAATAGAATTAATCTTTCTTGATAAATGGGTGGTCCTGATAAGGACCATTGGAGGAATAATTTTATTTCCCCCAACATTGAGTTAGGAAGCCTGGGAGGTGGAACTTGTTTTTCTTCTTCTTCTTCTCCTCCTCCTTCTTCTCAGGTATCCAGTCGGGATGATTCAATTGTCTGAACTTGTTCTGAATTTTCATCCAGTTCAAGTTCAGACGATTAAATTGTTTTTCTCTTTTCTCCTTCACCCACATTAACTTGATTTTGGCGACCTCCTGTTCCATAATTTTTTTAATAATGGTTTCCACTCGGAGCAGGGCCGCTACTTGTCGAGTGAGGATGATGCATTTTAAATGATCATCCAATTTATGGATGTAATCCAAAACTTCTTTAAGAAGTCCTACTCGACAAGGTGTAGAGGAGTTGTTACTCTTCTTAACTTCCTCCCCCCTTCTTCACTTCTTGAATTAAATTCAAAATCAAATTAATGCAGGTGAAGTGATCTATTTCCCACTTTAGACTGACTGGATACCACCACATCATTTTTTCCCTATAATACTTAACTTCCACCATCCAGTCCCAGGCTTCCTGTAGATTATCAATGATGTCATTCATTCTTCAGTGTGAAGTGTGAATGGCGCAACTGTGGAAGGCACCGCTTTATATGCGAGAAGCGCGGACGTGATGGAAAACATCCCCCCCTTTTTTTCCAAAAAAAAACCACACACCACATAAAACATACATGGGAGAAGGGATTTTTTTGTATGAGAAGGGTAGACTATGACAAAACAAACAAATATACAAACATATATAAACACACACTTATATTGGAAAAATTAATCTTTTCTTGAAAAATGGGTGGTCCTAAAAAGGACCGTTGTTTTTTTTTTTGTTGTTGTTGTTGTTGTTTTTAACAACAGGAGCATCTCCTAGAGGGTTTTCTTTTTCTTCTTAAACTTCTTCGGACTTCGGGCCCATACAGCAAAACCCTCTTTAGACAGCCTTGTCTCTCCACATAAGTCTGTCTATACCATGTAGCTGTGTCTGTAATTTTTGTTTTAGCCCATGAAGCTTTTACATACATAAGGAATGCTGGATTAAACAGCATTCCTGAAACAATGTTGGAGGATTCCACACTAACCCACATGATTTGTTTTAGGAGTGGTCTTGGAGAGAAAACCGGTGAAGCTTTTATGAAACCAGCAGTTTTGTATATATACCTTACGATCGGATTGAAATGGATCGAAATCAACTACCAATCCAAACACGCGTTACAAGTCGGTCGGGTTTTCTTCCAATGGGAAGAGAGCGGGGGTGTGACGTCATCTCGGGTATAAAGGTATCGTAGCGTTCGTAGGGGGGTTTATTACTTTTTTCGACAGCCTTCATGGAGACTGAAAAGACAAGTACTACAACAATGTATTGGAGTGATCCTGCAACGATAATGAATGCTGCGGCATTATTGAACTTCCGGCCGGAAGACTTTGATTTAGATTTACTAAATCAAGAGTTTGACAATACTGCTACTACTACTACTACTGCTACTACTGTACCAATGGTGGATGATTTTAAAAAACGACAAATGGAAGAGATGGAAAATTTTGTAAAAAAGCAACGGGAAGAGGAAGAAATGTTTCTTCTTCTTCAACAACAACAGAAAGAAGAAGAAGAGAGAAGAAAACAAAGTGAAGAAGAAATCAGACAGCAGCAGCAGTTACAAGAGGAGGAGAAGAAGGAAACAGGAAAGGAAAGCATCAGTCTTCAAGAAAGAACTGTAAGTCTGTTAGAAGAGATATTATATGAGTTAAAATGGATGACTAATATCTATAAGTATTCTTTAACTCATCAACCACCTAAACGAAAAAGACCATAACGGGCTAAACAACATTCTTCTTCTTCTAAGCCTTCCAGTGTTAGTGAGATGCCACCACCACCACCAACACCACCAGTGACCGCCACCATAATGAAAACACCATCAGTAGCAGCAGCATTAACAGGATATGGATTGGGCCGTGGTAAAGGACTACGGCATTTGAAGTTAATTTGAAAGTTTTTGTTTTGAAACCAAAAAACAAAACAACCCAACGGTCCTTTTAAGAGCCCCCAGATTTCTAGAAAAGAAATCAAATTGCCAAAAATCAAGTTAAAACTTTAAAAAAATCCCACCATGGTAAAAGTGTGAGTGCGTGCCTGCGTGCGTGCATTTCTACCCTAAAACAAAATAACACAAAACCACTTACTTTTTTCTCTCTCCAGTCTGGTGTATTCATCCAATTTTTTTTTTTTACAAAATAATTCAGCAATATAACATATAACACCAAAAAAAAAAAACACACAAGAAAAACAAAGTTCACTTTCTGTAATGCTTGTGTGGCTTGAATTTAAACACAGGAATCATAGTTTCCTTTTCTTCTTCTTCTTCATTCTCTCTGTTCTCTCTCTTGTGTTTCTTTAATTTCTTCTTCATAGGAATCCTGTTTTCCTTTTCTTCTTCATCATTCTCACTGTCTTCCATTCTTCTTACTCTCTTTTTACTTTTCTTGATGATATGTTCTTCTTCTTCTTCTAGGTTTGTTGATTTTGAATCAACTTCCTCCCTCTCCTCTTCTTCTTGTTCTTTCTGAGGGCATTCCGAAGACCAATGTCCTGGTCCTTTACAATGATAACAGATATCTTTGGTATTGTCTCTCTTTTGCTGTTGACGTTGTGGACATTCTGGAGCCCAATGTCCTTTCTCTTGACAGATATAGCAAGTATCTTGACTTTTGTCTCTCTTTTGCTGTTGACGTTGTGGACATTCTGGAGCCCAATGTCCTTTCTCTTGACAGATATAGCAAGTATCTTGACTTTTATCTCTCAGTGTACTTCCTTCGGTTAAATATTTCCAATCGTACTTCTTTTCTTTTCTTTGTTGATCACGTTGTGGACAATAGGAAGCCCAATGTCCTTTCTTTTGGCAGAGGTAACAAGTATCTTGATTGTTATCTCCAGTGTAGTTGTATCGATATATCCTGTTGTTAATTGCCGTAGAGTATTCGTCAGGGTTATTCACTGGAATAGGGCTTCTTGACTTTTTCATCTTGACAGTTTTGAAAGTTCAATCACCAAAGACTGATTCTGAAGGTAAGAAGCTCTCTCTTTATATACTCTTCTCTCTCTATATAAAGGTACCTGGGTGAAAACTCAATCAGTTTCAAATCAGAGTTCAAGATGAAAAGATCACGCCCAAACCATGATAAACCTGAACCAGAACAAGAACAAACCAAGAGACGACGAAGGTATTCCGTACCCCCTGAAACACCCTTAGACGAACTACCGGCTCAAGTCCATGCCAGTGACTTCGAAGACGAGATGAGTGAACAACCTGAAACCCAAACTTCCAAATCACCACCACCCAAAACCAAAACCAAAACCACTACTACCAACACCAGAACCCCTGACCAAGAAAGTCCTACCGTGGCTCCTGAAAATTACTATACAATTCGAGAGACACAAAAAATCACTTCTCGAAAATTTAGGACCACGGCCTACACTCACACAGTACACTTCAAAGACTTCAAGTCCCAAGTACCTCCCGAGAAAGCAGCAGGGTTCATTAGTAATTTGTGGGAATCTGTGTTACAGAACTTGAAACGGCAATGTGGAGCCAAAGAAGAGGATCGGTTGAGACTGGCCATCCATCATGACCAATTGAAGAGTCCCGTTTGGATTGAATTTAGCACTCCGGCAGAATTAACGCCAGACAAAGTTATGTCAAAAATAGAACATGTACAACAATCCAATGACAAGTTTACCATCACCGATGGAAAGGCCACCCTTTACATGGCACATGTTTCTCCACCTCGAGGAAGTGGACGAAGCAGAAAACCGTTATTGGTGGACGATCTTCGTACTACCAAACATAGTGTCGTCCAAATTAACAATACTGAAGATTCAATGTGTTTAGCTCGAGCTATCGTGGTGGGGCGAACGTATGCTAACAAGAACGAGAGTAAAGAATGGAAAAAAGCCTGGGAGAGCATTAGAAAATCTAACAGACCCCAACAACGAAAAGAAGCAGAACTCTTGTTGAAACAAGCAGGGATCCCTAAAGAGACCGTGTGTGGCATTTCTCAATTGCAGCAACTTCAAGATGTTTTGGCTCCTCATTATACGTTAAAAGTTCACCCTCAAGAAGTGCGCGGAGCTCTACTGTTTCGAGGCCCTGATTTTCCTGAAGGAAAATACATTCATCTTTATCACCATCAAGAACATTTTGATACCATTACCAGTATTACTGGATTTTTAGGATACTCTTACTTCTGTGAGAAATGTAACAAAGGGTGTAATAGTCGGGAGCAACACATTCATTGTGGAGCAAGATGTCGGGGTTGTTTAGCCAACACACCATGCCTTCCTGAACCACAACAACAACAACACATTTATTGTGAAACCTGTCGACGCCGTTTTGTCAGTCCTTCTTGCTACCAACAGCATCGCAAGACCCAAGGTCACCAACAAAATGCTCTTGTGAGTTATTACAATCGTGTTCTACGTGTGCACAGCTGATTCGTACCAACAACTCCAAGAGACACGTTTGTGCTGGCAAGAAAAAATGTTCTATTTGTCATCAGATCGTCGATTTTGATCATCGATGTTTTATTCAAAAACACGACAAGATAGAGAAGAAAGAAATAAAGATGAAGAAGAACAAGAACCAAGTAGATTTCATCTTCTTTGATTTTGAATGCATGCAAGAAACAGGCATTCACATTCCTAATTTTTGTGTGGCTCATCGGGCTTGTAATCAGTGCATTCAAGAATCGATTCATTTTCACTGTCCTCATTGTAGTCGTATTCCAGGAGGACGTGAAAAATCTTTCGTGGAGTGAATACTTTGTCTGAGTTTGCTGAATGGGTTTTAGACCCCACCACCCACGACACTTGGAGCGAAGAAGACATTCAACGTTACGGAAGTTGTCATCGGTATGCCACCGTCATAGCTCACAATTTTTCGGGATACAATGGACAGTTTTTACTCAATTATTATTTGAACCATGGAACCGAACGTCCTGAAGTCACCATGAACGGAAAAAAGCTCATCTACATGAAAGTAGGACAAGTCCAATTCAAAGATTCGATGAGTTATTTAGCCATGCCTTTGAGTCGAATGCCAAAAACGTTTGGCATGACAGAAATGGCAAAAGGTTACTTTCCTCACTTCTTTAACACGGAAGCTAATCAACAGGCTGTCCTACCTCATTTACCTGACCTTCATGATTACGACCCCGATGGAATGCGACCCGAACAGCGAGAAGCTTTTCACGCTTGGTACCGTACTCACCAGAACGATCCCTTTGACTTTCAAGAGGAGATGCTCAAATATTGTCGATCGGATCTAGATATTTTAAGGCGTTGTTGTGGAAAATTTCGAGAGTTATTTCTCGATAGTGTAGAGGTCGATCCTTTGAAAGATGCAGCCACCTTACCTAAAGTCTGTTCCTTAGTCTACAGACAAAATTTTATGCCCGAGAACCAGCTGGCCATCATCGACTCCAACACGTGGGCCTTTGCCAGTCGTCAATATTCGGCCAAAGCTTTACGTTGGCTTCATTACTTATGTGAAAAAGAAGACAAATGGATACAACATGCTAGAAACGGAGGAGGAGAAAAAAAGATTGGAGGTTATTCCGTGGATGGTTGGGATTTAGAAAACCCGCACATTGTGTATGAGTTTCAGGGTTGTTTGTTTCACGGATGCCCTACTTGTTATCCTAACCGAGAGATGGAAAGCCCTTATTCCGATTCTACCATGGAACAGTTATACGAACAGACTTGTCAACGACGACTCCAGTTAGAAAGTCAAGGATACCAAGTGGTAGAAATGTGGGAGCACGAATACGATCGACGTTTGAAAACCGATCCTGAATTTAAAACCATCACTCAAAGTTAGGACGCAGCTGACATCGAACCTTTAGATCCACGCCACAGTTTATTTGGAGGACGAAACAATGCCACTCGTTTGTTGTACGACGTGAATCAATCCCAAGGAGAAGAAATCAAATACATTGACGTGTGTTCTTTGTATCCTTGGGTGTGCAAATATGCTCGTTTTCCCACTGGACACCCTGAAATTTTAACAGAACACATTGATGTGGAACACATTCGTCAATACGAAGGATTAATCAAATGTAAAGTCTTACCTCCGACAAACTTGTTTCATCCCATCTTGCCTCACCATTGTCAAGGAAAATTGATGTTTCCTTTATGTCGGACGTGTGCCGAAATGTGCAACCAAGATCATCCCTGTCGCCACACGGAGGAAGAACGGTCGTTGACAGGAACGTGGGTCAGTGTCGAATTGTTTCGGGCATTGGATCGTGGATACCGTTTATTGAACGTATATGAAATTTGGCACTTTCCAACTACATCCCAATACCAAAAGGACGACGCCACTAATCATCCAGGCATTTTCTCCGGGTACGTGAACCAATTTCTCAAACTGAAACAAGAAGCTAGTGGTTATCCTTCGTGGTGTCAGACTCCCGAAGACCAAGTCCGATTCAAAGAAGAATACCGTGACGTCGAAGGCATCACTTTAGAAGACGTAGAAAAAAATGAAGGAAAAAGATCGTTTGCTAAAGTGATGTTGAATTGTTTGTGGGGAAAAATGGCTCAACGTACGATCTTACCCAAAACGGAATACGTGGACGATCCTTATCGTTACTTTGAATTGGTGGACAACAAAAGTATACTAGTTAAACACGTCGAAATCGTCCGTGAGGATTTGATCTATGTCAATTTCGAAGAAGAACCCAAGTTTGTTAAACCTGACGACTTTAGCAACGTAGTCATTGCCGCCTACGTGACTGCTCATGCTCGTTTGAAATTGTACGACGAAGCGTTAGAAGTCTTGGGAGATCGTGTTCTGTATTTTGATACTGACAGTTGCATTTACATTCATCGTCCCGGTTGTCCCCACCCTACCATTCAAGGAGATCGTTTAGGAGCCTGGACAGACGAGCACCCTCAAGATACCATTTTGAGTTTTGCTAGCGGTGGCCCTAAAAATTATGGGTACCGATACCGAGACCCACAAGGTCAACTTCACACCCAATGCAAAGTCAAAGGATTGACTCTGAACTATCGAACTAACCAAGTCGTGAACTTTGAGGTTTTAAAAAATGCTTTGCTGTCTGGACAAGTGAAAGATTTTCAAGTAGCCACGTTAGAACCTCACAAGATTGTTCGCCTACCAAATCATAAAATTGTGACTCGACCTGTTCAAAAAGTGTATCGTATCGTGTACCAAAAAAGAGTGAGACTTCCAGATCACACCACTTTACCTTACGGACACGCCGATTTGGAGAAGTATAAAAAAAGGAAACCCTTCTCTTGAAAACAGAAAAGATGTCTTCAACAACAACATGGGCTTTGCCTGACTATGGTGAGTGTGGCAGTCGCTTGAAAACGTTCAAAAATTGGCCTAAACACATGCCTGACTATTGTTATTGTCCTCATCGATGGAGCACCAAAAAACTTAGGAACAATGGATTACCTACTTCCTACGCTTTAGCCAGAGCAGGCTTTGTTTACTTTGGACAGGGAACACAAGTTCAGTGTTTTAGTTGTGGTGTCACTATTCGTATGGATTGTAAGAAGTCCGCTCTCCTGGAACATACCAGATGGTCACCAAACTGTGCTTACCTTTCTTTGGCGTTTCCACCGATCACATTACAATACTTTTCGGATGGTACAGTCGACAGGTATGAAAAAGGAACCCCTTCCAAGCCTAACCTTCATTCTGACTTTTCACGTGAACCGAGCAAGAAGAAAAAAAAAATAGATGAGTATTTTTTCCAGTTTTGAGGAATTTGAGTGCAATGCTGAACCATGCCATGACGAGGCCGATGCCGTACGTTGTGACATCGTGGATTCAGTCACTCACCGGCGATCCAACTCTAAAGAGGCAGTACGCCCTTTATGTTTTACTGGAAATACTAAAGGAACTGGTATTGACGTTAACGACAACAAGGTGAATGTGGACCCCTATTGGCATATCAGAATACCTGTGACTTTATTTGGTTATTCCAAGTATGAAAGTCGACTCGAGTCATTCAAAGACAAGTGGCCAAAATTTCTAGAAGGACCTAAACCGGAAAGTTTAGCTAGATCTGGATTTAAATACACGGGAGAAGGAGATAAAGTTCAATGTTTTAGTTGCGGTGTGGAACTTCGCCATTGGGAGCCTACCGACTCAGCTTACATTGAACATGCCAGATGGTCTCCGCACTGTCACTTCTTACCTTTAGTGGCTTTAGAACAGTACGGGTACGATGAGCCAGATAACAAGAAGTAATACAATGGAGGAGAAGAATACTTATTCTTTAGATGAACTTATTTGTGGTTTACCTTTAGAGATTCAAGATCGTATTTTTCAGTATATTCCTACTTTAGAAGATCGTATTCGTGGATTACCTTTGGAGCTACGAGAACGGATTTACCAAGAATTTGTTCACATTCAACTGAAACGTAAAAAAGAGTTACATCCTTTACGACAGACTTGTTGTAACCAATGGTATTTGAAGGTAATAAGACATTTGATTGCTAAGAAGATATTCAAATGGTCAGACATTGATGAAGAAGTACATCACCAATTTAAGAAATTGGTAGGGGCTACCTACAATGTAGCAGCGGAATATAGAATTCCATGGAAGGATGTGAAGGAAAAAAATGTGACTAACATAGACGAATACCAAAAACTGTTAGAAGAACTGTCTCCTGAAGACAAATCACCTTTTCATGTTTTGAAATTAGATAGGATAATCACTGAAACTGGTGTTGGATCATATTCATATCCTTTACCTACCGATTCCGTTTGGTTGGTGTGTGAGTATTTTGTCACCAAGAAACCTACTCTACAAGATCGCATTCGTGACTTGCCTTCAAAGTTGCAAAAACGGATTTACGATGAGTTGGTTCAGATTCAAGTGAAACGTAAACTTCAAGTGATTCCTCGATTTCAAGGCTATGGCTACTTTCGTCGCATCAGAAAATTGATTCTGAACAACGACTATCACCAGTATCGTGAAGAATACAAAAGAGAAGTATTTCTTTCCAAATCGGAAACTTTACCCAAGTACATTAGTGTCATGCCTTTGAATGTGCGCGAACAGATTTACCGAGAGTTTGTGAAATTACAAGTGAAACGTAAACTCAAAGTCATTTCTCGATTGTTACACTATACCCTCTTTCAAGGGCATAGAAGAATGGTCATGGGAAACGTCTATCACAACTTCTATCCTGAAGGAGACTGTCTCAAAAGGTACCAACTTTGGGAGCCTGGCTATAAAAACATGCCACCCAAGTTACCAACCTTAGCCATCGACCCCTATAAAGAGGAGGCGGCACGTCTCAAATCACTTTACTCGTGAAACGGATTCTGTGGAAGGAAGTCAAACATGAGCCTTCATGCTTTATCGGTACACGAAAGAGAAAATTATACTCAAAGTGTTGAAAGTGGTCATGAACATTCCAAGTGGGGAAGCAGACATTAGAACAAATTTATCTTGCCTTGACACGTTTCAAGAAGTGTGTCTTGTTAGTTGGATGTACCAACAAATTAATAAAGGTTGGAAAGATGTACGTGACTGGAAAAGTGTTGGCTTCAATGCTTGGCTAGAAGAAGTACCACAGTTTGCCAAAGATCTAGCCCGTCACCACTAAGTGTCTAGTGTATTGTTTTGACACAGCCGCCTGACTATAAAAGAGTGGGTATGCCTAAACTCTACACACCAGTTGTGAAACTGATTCCGTGGAAGGAAATCATAGATAAAATTCAGACCTTAGAGGATTATAAAGAAGTGATACAAGAACTGTGTCCATTGAATTTTGGACGTTATGTGATATGTGTCATAGTGACTTCTTATCTTGGAATTCGTTTTCCAGGACATTCGTTGTGGACTATTTTTGAGAACAAGTGTTTGCCTTGGATTCTTTTGAATGATCCGTGGTTGTTTTGGACTCAATTGTTGAGTTCCAAAAAACAATATGACCGTGTGTTCTTCTTCTTCGGACTTAGTAGAAGAAGAAGACTATAAAAACTTGATTTTATCAGTCCACGAAAGACAAATTGTACGTATAGCGTTGAGAGTGGTCATGAAAATTAGTGACGAACTTCCATGTGAAGAAGACATTCGTCACACTTTATCTGTGTATAAAACATTTCAAGAAGTGTGTACTGCTAGTGAGTTACACCAACAACTTTTCAATTGGAAAGATGTACGATCCTGGAGAAACCTTGGTTTCCAATATTGGCTACAAGAAGTGGCTCAGTTTGCCAAAGATTTGGCAACTTGTCCATAAGGGTCCAAAAGTGAAAAAATGGGAACCTCAATGGAAAACCCTGAAAGAAGAAAAAGAAGAAGAAGTACCTGACACCACCACCACTGTGGTTCAAATACCTCTTGAGGAACACAACCCTTCCTTACCGCTGCCGTCAGAGGATTCAAAAAAACAAAAGACGAGCAGAAGAATACCACCACCCCAAGCAGTGCCTAGGCCTTCCATTTTTTCTAGGACACGAAACTATTGTTGTACATTGACGTGTTTATATGACAGTTTGATGGTTTCAGTAGGAGCCTTAATTGTGTACCTGATGATTTTATTTTGCTATTTTCTCACTCGTGTTGTAAAAAATGAATGACTTGTAAAAAAAAATATGTTATTTTGTTGGTTGGTTAGTTACTTTTTTTTCTAAAAAAATAAACGTGTATGAAAATCGTATAAAATGCCTTGGGTTTTTTGTCTTCTTCTCAAAAATCTTCTTACCTCAATCATGGCTACATCTTCTTCTACCTCGTCTGCTTCCTCCTCCTCTTCTGTGGTGAAAGTGATTGACGAAAAGTTAGATCGTCAAAGTTGGAATGCTTTGTATCTGCGCCATCCATTTAACATGTTGATTGCTGGACCCAGTGGTTCAGGCAAAACCGAATTTGTCAAACGATTGATCGAACACAAAGCTGATTTGTTTGATCGTCCACCTCAACGTATCGTGTGGTGTTACAAAGAGTGGCAACCGTCTTACACGTTATTGAAAGAAAGTCAAGGAGAAACCATTTCCTTTGTGGATGGTATTCCTCACGAAGACGATGGAATCGTGTCTGACGTGAGTCAAACTCATTTAGTTATTTTTGATGACATGTTAGGAGAAGACGAAGAAGAAATTAAACTTTGGTTTACACGAAAAGGACACCATCGTAATGCTAGTATTGTCTACATTACAAAAAATTTATTTCAACAAAGTAAAGCCCATCGAACCATCAGTTTGAATGCTCATTACGTGGTCTTGTTTAAAAGCCCCAGAGACAAATCTCAAGTACAAGTGTTAGCCAAACAGTTAGGAGCTTCTTGGCTCAATTATGCGTACGACGATGCCACTCAAACCCCTCACGAGTATTTTCTCATTGACTTAAAACCGACCACTCCTGACTATTTGAGATTTCGTGCCAGTATCTTTCACTCTTGGGGTCAAGAAGGTGGTCCTGTCATTTACACGTCCCCTTCAGCCCATTTAAAAAAAAAAACTATAAAAACAACCTACGACGTCATTTCTGTCTCACACTCTTTTTGAGAGAAGATGACTTCCTTTCAATCTCATCCTTCGGCTAAATTGATTCGTGCCTTGTATGGCATCAGTCGTGAAAAAAATGCACAAGTCCGTGCTCATTTGTTAGAAGCGAGTCTTAAAGAAGTGTTACGATGGTTTACTTTGACAGCACGTCAATTACTACAAGGCATCATTCACATCCCTCATCAAACTCAACGTTTTTTTCAAAAACATAAAGTAGCATTGTCACAACTGGCTGATCCTAGAATCGATTCACGGACTAAAAAACAAATCATTTTAACTCCTGGTGGAAGTGGTTCTTTAGGAGGAGTTATGATTCGTTCCCTTTTGAAATGGGATCCTAATGATACCAAAACCAAAAAACCCAAATCACCTAAAAAGAAGAAGAAAAAAAGTCCAAAGAAGAAGAAGAAAACCAGCCCCAAGAAAAAGAAAAGTAGTGCCCAGAAGAAGAAGAAAACCACACCTACCACCACTAACACCCGACGTAAAAGAGGTACTGCAGCCAGGACGCAAACGTACACCCGCAAAACACCACCACTACCCTTACCATCACCACCACCACCATCACAGTCCCCCATGATGGCAAGGTCTCCTTTTGCGTCCACCTCTTCCTCTTTGTCTTCTTCACCACCCTCTTTTACCATGATGCCTGTCAAACCAGACTTAAGATCCGTGTTTCCTAATTTGATGCAAAAATGGAAACCTATTTCTAAAGTTACCCCGTCGGGACCGTCGACTTCAGCTGATTTAGCCATGGCAGCAGCCGCCAACAAAGTACCATCCCCTAAAACCAAAGTCCAAGAAAGAACTGGCATCTTACAAAGTTTAGTGGATTTATCCAAAGAAGAATTGAGACGATTTAGTCCCTTGAAAACACCTCAACGTCGAGTCAGACCTGTCGTGAAGTTGGTACGTCGTGCAGACAATCAGTGGAGACGTATTCCAGTATAAAATAGAAGGGTACCCTGCTAAAAGACTTCAGACTTGTTTTCTACCGACTAAAACAGATGGCTCCCAAACGTGTACACCACCACCAAAAAAAGAAGAAAACCAAAACCAGCAAAAAAGGACGACTTCCCCCTCGTCTGGCTAAACATTGGGATGTCTTGTCTGTCTTGACCAAATCCAATCCTCCCATGCGAAAACAACTCATTCAAACAGCTCCTAAAGAAATCATCGATACCGTGTGTGAATGTTGTTTGAACGTGTTGAAAGGAACGGTACCTTTGTCCAAGATACAGAAACAAAAATTAGGGAAACATCGGAACGTTCTTCGTCAAATGGTCAAAAAGAAAATACCTCTTCAACAAAAGAAAAAAATGTTGGTACAACGAGGTGGATTTCTACCTATGTTGATAGGACCGTTGTTAAAAATAGCCGCTCCTTTGTTAGGAACGATTGCTGGACCACTTTTAGGAGGGGTCATGCGATAAAAAAAGAAGATAAAAAGGACCACCCTTCTCTGAAAAGACCATACCTTTTTGGTACCTTTGAATGAAATGGAAGGATGAAAACTAACTTTAGTACCTTACAAACGATGGATGGAATTTCATCGTTGGAACGAACAACGGATACCTCATTTACCACCCAATCCTAATCTTAACGAAATGTCTCAGTTACAACAAGAAATACAATCCTTGATGGAACGTAACGATGTGTCCGAAACAGAAAAATCCCAACGGTACGGTCAACTTTTACAACGTCTACAACTCTTTCGTCAAAAAGCAGTCGACGAAACAGCTCCACCCACTCTGAGAGATTTTAAGGCTCTGATGAAAAGCGAACCTAAAGTGACTATCAAAAAAGAAAAAAAAGAAGAAGAAGAAGAAGAGTTTTTACTAACTCCACCTCTTAAAAAAATAAAAAAGTTAGCCACCCCGGATTGGATAAAAAAGAAAAGGTCTACCCTTTTACCCTCAGAAGAGAAAAAGAAAGAAGTGAAGAAAGAAGTCAAAACAGAACCGATGACCCCTGATCGAACTCCCTCCTTTACCCCAGTAGCACGTCGGACACGTAAACAACAATCCAAAAAGATACCTCACGAAGAAAAGAGTATTGGAACTTGGTTAACTTATTCTTGAGAAAAAAATCATCATGGAGAAACTGTTAGCCACCATTTATTACAATCCTGGCCATGCTGCTGGTTACGGAGGAGTTCAAAAATTATATCGAGCTGCTAAAAGTCAATTGAAAAGTGTACGTTTGCCAGAAGTACGACGATGGTTACAAGAACAATCGACGTACACGTTACACAAACCCATTCGACGTAAATTTTCTAGAAGTACCACTCAAGTGGAAGGGATCGATCATCAATGGCAAGCCGATTTAGCGGACGTCTCTCATTTAGCCACTTACAATCGTGGTCACAAATATTTGTTTTGTGTCATCGACGTGTTTTCCAAATTTGCTTGGGTCGTGCCTTTGACTTCTAAAAGCAGTACCGAATTGGTACGGGCCTTAAAATTGGTCTTGAAACAAAGTGGACGCCAACCTTTACGATGGCAAACTGACAAAGGCACCGAATTTCTAAACCAAGCTTTTCAAAAAGAATTGAAACAAAGACACATTCATTTTTTTACTACCGAAAATCCTGAAACCAAAGCCAGTATCGTGGAACGTTTTCAAAGAACTTTGAAAGAACGCATGTGGAAATATTTTACACATCAACATACTCTCAAGTACATCGACGTGTTACCTCGTTTGGTCAAAGCGTACAATCAATCGTACCATCGTAGCATCGGATGTACCCCCGAAGAGGTCAGCCCTGAAAACGAAGTGACCGTGTTTGATAAATTATTTGGTTCACCCCAGACCAAAAAGAAAAAGAAAAAGACACCTTTGTTGGAATTAAAGACGGGAGATTGGGTTCGCATCGGAAAAACCAAACGTACTTTTGACAAAGGTTATTTACCTAACTGGACTACAGAATTGTTTCGTGTCACTACCCCCGTCCGTGGACGTGATCCTCCCGTCTATAAATTGGAAGACATGCACGGTGAAGTACTCAAAGGAACATTTTACTTGCCTGAGTTACAACGAGTGACTAAAAAAGAAGACACCTTGTACGACATCGAAAGCATTCTCGAACAAAGAACACGGAAAGTTGGTAAACGACGAATAGAAGAAGTCAAAGTACGTTGGAAAGGATATCCCCCTAGTTTTGATTCTTGGATTGCAGCTTCTCAAGTCGTCGACTATAAAAAGAAAAAGAAGTAAACTCACAACATGCCATTCAACACAGTAGCCACCCAGACGACGACTTCAACGACTCCTTCACAGAGTTCTTCTCTTCAAGAATTACAAAAACAACCACTTTGGGTGTGGTGTGGAGAACGTGTGCCTAAAAATCAAATCGTCTTTTTCTGCCAAATCTTTGTAGTGTATTGTGTCATCGGATCAGCGATTGCTAATTTGAGTTTACAACAAGGAGACAAACAATTGTGGACTATTTTACTCAGCAGTTGCATCGGTTATCTTTTACCTAGTCCCTCTTTGAAATTTACGACCACGACCGACAACAGTCACCACAACAACGCCAGTCCACCTTCTTCTTCCAGTCACCACAATACCAGTCCTCTTTTGGAACCTTTTGAACATCCTTCTTCTGTCCACTTGAGTGACACCTCGGACACCAGAACAACCACTTTGGAACTATGAATGACCAATTTTATTTAACGTTACCTAGTGACAGTTCCATGGATGTGTTTCCAAACAACAGATTATGTTGTTTCACCACCAAATTGCCTCAATCCATCCAATTGGATCACGATGCTCATTGGGAAGTGGGTTTGGTAGAAATCATTCATCCTACGCAAATCATGAACATCAACAAAACTCAAAACACTATGGTTGTGCAAATCTTGAACAAAAATATACAAGATGAATTAGAAAAAGACGATCCTAAAATCTGGGAAGGAGACAAAAAAAAATCCAGACATGAAGGGAGCATTCAAAAAGTTTTCAGATCCAAAAAAAGAAAAAGATTCTGACATAAGGGTCTTTGGGCATTATACCCTGAGAATTCCTACGGGGTATTATTTGAGTAGCCGACATTTGTGGGACACCCTTGAGTCCACCATTGAAAAGCAATTTGGTAAAGCCTTGGAAATAAACCATAAACATGTACGAATCGGTTTCAATGAGGTGGCACGCCGTTTCCACATAGAATTTGCTATGTTGGATAAAGCTAATAATGAATACATTGACGACAAAACTGCTAAAGAAAGAAACATACCCTCCGAGGAGAGAAGATTCATGAGCATCGAATTTTCTTCTGGATTGTATGCCATTTTGGGTGGAAATAAAAAGTATACCAATCGAAACATCTCAACTGACATAGAATCCGCAGATGCTTTTAAACACCCTTTGGAATTGAACATGGGACTAAATTTAATGTTTGTGTACTCCGATGTGGTAGAGTACAACGTGGTGGGACACACATCTGCTCCCTTACTAAGAGTCATTCCTTTCAAAGTGGATACTGCTGCTGGTGCGTACGAAGAAGGTGGAAACACGTTTCACGTTCACCGTGAATTTGTACATCCTCATTATCTTCCAGTCAGTAAATCGTATTTTGACAGTGTCCAGATTAGTATAAAAGGAGATTTAGGACAAGATGTGCCATTCATTGACCAAGGAAAAGTCACGGTGAAACTACATTTTCGAAAAAAACAAGTTCTCTAACGAATTGTAACAAAAAAATGTATCCAGTGTACCAAGGAGTGGCTCGACAACGAGGACATGGTTTAGAAGATATGTTAAAATCAGCCTTTCGGACGGTAGCTCCTATTTTGAAACCGATGGTGTCTCGAGGATTTCATGCCTTAAAAGATGCCGCTTTGACACAAGGAAAAGAATTTTTGCAAAATGTCCTCATCGACAAACAAAATCCGAAAGAAGCTTTTATGAGAGCAGGCAAAAATGTGTTGATGACCACTGGTAAAGATCTTTTAGGTCTCCGAGAAAATCCTATAAATACGCTTCACGCTTCAGGCTCTGGCATTACTTCAGAGCAGCAAGGACAAGGTAGAAAGAGACGACGACGACGAGCTCGAAATCCTTTCAAAGTTCATAAAAGAACACACGGTAGTACTTCCAGAAAGAATATGAAAAGAAGAAGAACTGGTAGAGAATTAGACGTGTTTGATTATTAAACTGTGAAAATGATGCACCGAGATTCTTGCGAATGTACCAAGTCAAAACTGGATATGTTTACCATGCCTCCCACCATGATGACGATGCAAGAATCCCAATGGGTAGAATTTCATCCTGTATCGTCTTTGTCGGATTCAGCTCCTATCGAATTTGAAATCAAAGGACAAACCGAAGATTACATCGATCTGAATGACAGCTACTTGTACCTGAAACATCAAGTAAAGAAAACGGACAACAGCCTTCCTGATGGCAATTCCAGAGTCGCTCCCGTCAATAATTTCATGCATTCCTTGTTCAGTGGAATAGATTTGTACTTGAATAACAAACTGGTCAGCAGCAGTTTGGATACTTACCCTTACCGTGCTTACTTGGAAAATCTCTTGTCGTACGGAAAAGATGCCAAGAACACTCATCTGGATGCTTCAGTGGTCTGGAAACCTGACACCGAGGGTTCCTTCAACGACACAGAGGTGTCAGAACCGGCGAGGATTGAGGGTGCTGATTTTGCTAATGCAAGAATAACTCCAGCAGAGCCGCACAATGTGGGATTTAACGACCGTCGAAAGAAAATCAGAGGGCACAGTTTAGAATTGATGGATCGTTTGCATTTGGACATGTGGTTGCAAGACAAGTATTTACTCAATGGAGTAGATGTACGCCTGAGACTGAATCGCAGTAGTGTCGCTTTCTTTTTGATGGCTTTTGCTAACGAGTGGAAAACCATCATCCAAGAAGCCAAACTTTACGTGCGACGTGTGGAAATCTTACCCAAAGTAGCTAACGACATCAGTCAATCCTTGAGCAGAACCACTGCTAAGTATCCTCTTAGACGTGTGGAAGTGAAAACCTTTACTGTGGCCGCTGGACTCCGATCCATAGTCGAAGATCACATCTTCCAAGGTCAGCTCCCCAAACGTTTGATCATTGGTATGGTCAGAAATTCAGCCTTCAACGGAGTCCACGATCAGAATCCGTTCCAGTTTCAGCACTTCAACGTCTCCAAGATAGAAGTCAGTCGAGATGGCAAGACCTTGTGTACCAGACCTTTTGAACCTGACTTTAGCGTCAACGCAAAAAATTACTTACGATCTTACTTGACCCTGTTTGAAGCCACAGGACAGTTAGGCCGCGACAGTAGCCACGGCATTACGTACGAGGATTTTGCAGGAGGGTATGCCTTGTGGGGTTTTGATTTCACTCCGGACCAAGGCAGCGATGAAGGACATTTCCACCCTATAAAATCAGGCCCCCTTCGTGTGGAACTTCAGTTTACAGCTCCTCTAGCCGAGACAGTGAACGTCGTCTTGTATGCAGAATTTGATAACACTCTAGAGATCAACAGTTTGAGAGAAGTCATTCTAGACTATTAGAAGAAAAAAAAGATGCAGAACGTAGAACCTATGGAGATAGATGAGGGATTTTGTGAAGTGATTCAACAGTCACCAACTACCATAAAGGAGGATGAGGAAGAAGTCCTTCATTCAGTACCTCGAATAGAAGAAGAAGAAGAAGAGAATAATAGTGTTCCAAAGTTTACTGGATTTATGGCTTCTCGATGGCCAGAACACGAAAAACAGTTAGTGACCTGTTATGCTCAGGAATTGAGTCCAATCATTAACAGTCTGATTAAAGAACAATGTTATCGATGTCAAAACGATCATCCCAGATACAACACGACAAATGTATGATGATGACAGGTGAAGAACAATTGGATGAATATTTGGAAACGGCCTGGTCAAAACTCTCAGATGAACACGTGTTGAAACAGTGGTATAAAGTCTTGCAGACTTCTTCCTTTCCTCCACTTACTTCTCTGGAGATCAAACGGATCGAAGGTCTCATTGAACAGAGTGCAGAGCCTATCCGACGTGAATATTCCTGGAATTACAAGACAGAAACATTCCAGCATAAAGTCAGGTGTGAATTGATAGTGAGTTATTTCCATTGTTGAAGACAAAAAAAATGGATACCAGGGGAATCGCAGTCAGATACAACACGACAAATGTATGATGATGACAGGTGAAGAACAATTGGATGAATATTTGGAAACGGCCTGGTCAAAACTCTCAGATGAACACGTGTTGAAACAGTGGTATAAAGTCTTGCAGACTTCTTCCTTTCCTCCACTTACTTCTCTGGAGATCAAACGGATCGAAGGTCTCATTGAACAGAGTGCAGAGCCTATCCGACGTGAATATTCCTGGAATTACAAGACAGAAACATTCCAGCATAAAGTCAGGTGTGAATTGATAGTGAGTTATTTCCATTGTTGAAGACAAAAAAAAATGGATACCAGGGGAATCGCAGTTCCTATACTTCTTCTTGGAATCCTGTGGTATGTGCTAAAGATGAACTACCTCATCGTAAACCAAAAAACGTTCATGCTTATGTCATCAATACTGACGACAGTCATCTACCAGGAACCCATTGGATTGCCGTGTACTTTCTCAACGATCACAATGGTGGTGGCGTGGAATATTTTGATTCTTATGGATTACCTCCTTTGGAAAAGGACATCATCGAGTTTATGAGAAGAAATGCCGTCTCGACTCGATTCAATAATGTGAGACTACAAGGATCAGATTCAATGGTGTGTGGACAATATTGTGTTCATTATCTTCATCAACGCAGTCTTGGATATTCCTTAGAACATTTACTGACTTATTTTGATAGTGACTATGTTCGAAACGATGCTAAAGTACAAAGATGATTTTGTGAACGTTATGGTTATCTCTTGTCTTTAGCTCACAATCGTAGTGTACATCAAAATGATGATGTCCATGTAGAAAGTTTGACATTTACTTTACCTTCCCAACGTTGTCAACCTTGTAAATATGTTCCTGTTTGAAAAAATTTTCATTGTTACATGGTTAGTTTTTTAAATTGTTAGAATAGTTCTTGTTGAATAAATAATTTTGTGAATTGTTTGAAAAAAAAATGGTGTTGTGTGGTTTTTATTGAATTTGAAAAAAAATAATGAATATGTTCTTTCTCTTTCTTTCTATCGATCTAAAAAAACCTCTATCTATGATATCCCTGTCGATCTGAAAAAAAAAACCTTACCATGTTTTCCATCGCGTCCGCGCGTTAAGCATATAAAGCGGTTCACTGGCCAGTGTAGTCATTCTCGTTGACTCGTCAAGATCTCAACAGTTCCAAGAAGAAAAAGAAGAAGAAGATGGCTGCCACCAAGATTACAAAGCTGAATGAAGCTATGGTGAACATAATGAGGGTGAAGAATCATTTGATAGAGACCAACCCAGAGAGAAAGACGATGACGTTCATTCAAATGGCTCATGATCTAGTAGAAGAGGTCCTGAGAGAAGAAATACTTAGAGAAAGAACAGAATGGGAAGCAGGACAACGCCTACAGCAGCAGCAACAACAAAGACAGCAACAGCAGCAACAACTTATGCAGCAGCAGCAGTCAAGCAAACTATTTGACGGTGAAGTCCAATGCAAGATTGACTGCGAGGAATTTGCTTTCTCTTTCACCCGAAAGAGACCTGCCTGTCTGAAAGCGGTAAGACCAACTATCGCTAAACGTGGCCGACCTGCTGGAGCTGCTACTGCCACGGCTACATCCACCTTAAGAAGTTAAAAAAAACATAACTTCTTAAACCCAACGGCCCTTCTAAGGGCCACCCAATCTCTAGAAAAAGATTACTACTCTCCAATATTGCCAATATCTATAGATGTGTTTTATATATGTTTGTATATTATTTTTTTCTGATAGCCTACCCCTCAAACAAAAAACCCCTTCTCCCCTTATATGATTTGTGTGGTGTGTGATTGATATATAAAAAAATTTAACTTAACAAAAAAATTAATGTAGATAGTGTGTTTGTGTGTTTGATTTGTTTTTAAAAAAATTTCCCTTCCCAAAATAGTTGATAGTGTGTAAGTTTTAAAAAAAAAAAAAAATAACAAAAAATTAGTATGGTGTGTAGGTTTGATTTTTATCAAAAGTAGTTTCTTTTAGGTCCGCGCTTTTTAGAGTCAGGGTTCATGGAGTGTAAACTCCGCGAAGACAAGAATGACGTAGCAAGAATGACGTCAGACGCAGGGGTAGTGGGGTAATGTTTTTTTGTTTTTTAGGTATAAGGGATGTTTTCCTTCACGTCCGCGCTTCTAGTATATTAAAACCAAGTCTTCACCGGTTAAGCTACCCCCGTTTATTCAACAGAATGAACAAAATAGAAATTGTGAGACAGATTAGAGTTCATTTAGAGGTGGCCTGGCACCTCCTAAATGAAGTGGAGAAAAGGGAGGAGGAGGAGAAGGAAAACAAAATTCCAATTAGACCCCACCCCATGATGGAAGAAAATTGGGAGCCAGAAGCGACTCATCCTCCGTCGGCCTTCACAGCTCCGTGTAAACAAAGTGAAGAAACATGGAGGGGGAGCTGCCCTGTATGCAGGGCAAAGCCAGGGAGGTGCCCCCACCTCTAAAATGAACTCTAACATAAAAACAAAAAAACAACGGTCCTTATCAGGACCACCCATTTATCAAGAAAGATTAATTCTATTCCCACACCCTCCTCCCCACCCCCGTAATGTAGTGACGAAAAGACAACGTCTACTACTATCAAAAACACCCACCCCTTTTTGATGGTAGTAGACGTTGTTGTCTTCGTCACTACATTACGGTACGACTCCCGCTCGTACCCAGAGTGCCCCCGCCATGTTAAAACTCCCGTACGTCCCCAGAGTGCCCCCGCCATGTTAAACTCCCGTACGTCCCCAGAGTGCCCCCGACATGTTAAACTCCCGTACGTCCCTGTAGTGCCCCCTTTGTCCCTATTTACCCCCAGGTAACTACTGACATTTTCTAAGATTTAATGACTTTTCTTTGCACACTGCATAAGTGAATACTAAATTCTAAATGCTGAAACCAGTTTTAATGATTTCTTTCACAGTGTTGATAAATTACATGGATGCAAGAACATTATTTATATTCCATTATCATTTATTAAATTTGTGCAGACCAGTCAATTAGCAACAAAACTCTTGATCTCAGTATTGTTTAGTTTCAATAATTTTTATCAATTCTTTGAAACAACTTTATAAAAAAATATATATATGTTTTTGTTCAGTCTTAGGAAATAAATGGATACTCGATCACTTGTTCAAAAAACAGGCACATGTCACACAATCAAATATGCCTTAATGCCAGGAGTCAAATACATGTAAGGATGAATTAGATGAAAAAAAGAACTACATGCTATCATCATAAAGAGTTATATATGCAGATAATTTGTACATGAATGTGTCATACATGTGACAGAACTAGGATTTCAAACCAGTAGATTTGCAAATTTTGATCAGTAGATTGGCCTCTAAACCAGTAGATTTTTTATCGGCATAAAATTTTACGTTTCAGGGGGATGGAAAACAAAACAAGTGCTTTATTGTGCCATAATATGTATTCTCTTCATACTATAATAAAATAGCAAGTTTGAACATGAATCAGATTCAGATTCTGATGGAAAATGTTACAATAATAATTACTTATTATGAGTCAATATAAAGTCAAATAATAAAAAGAGGAAAAGTTGTTTATCTGATAGTTCAGTGCAAACAGATTTCTATTTTATAAAATCCAATAGCATTTTTAGTTTCCTTCACAAGATCATTATATAGTGACCACTGATGACGTTCATTGTGATTATTAAGCTTCACACTTAACAGTCTTTCAATAGTTCTCTGGTCCAAATTTCCCCTTGAATCTCTTTGTATTATTGCGAAGAAGGGAGAATGTCCTCTCTGTATTAGCATTAGAATGTTGTAATGACAGGAAAACCATGCTCAGTCTGCAAAGAAGATCTAACTTCAGTTTTCCTGTTGCTGGGTTTGTAAGGTTGCTGACTATTCTCCAATACTCATCCAAGCTATGTTCACCCCGAGGAGGAAGTTCCTCACTTGGACTTAAGATGTATTCCTGAGCCTCATCCTCAAGGTCTTCTTTCTCTTCATGGCTCAGATCCAAAAATCTGTTGGCACGTTTAACCACTGTAAATAAGAAAGAAAAAAAAAATGATTTAGACTTGAAATAAAAATGAAAAAAATACATGATGTATTTACAGTATGCTTTTATGAATAATTTATCCAAATTTTAAAATTAATTATCTTGTAATATATTTTATCTAGGGCTTGAACTAAATTTATGTGCGTGAAAACTTCAAATAGTTTATAAAATACAAAAGATGCATACATTTGAAACACATGCAAACTCTGGACCTTTGCCGCTCACCTGCACAAACTTAAACTCTGATATCCAAGCACTGTTGAACTTGTAATATTTCTTAGCCGGTGTTTCTTAGCATTGGGAAAAAGCACACGTTTAGAATTGAACGAAAAATATAAGAGCTGTACTCTTAAAACATATGGAACAATACAATAAAAATTAAACAGGACAAAAATCAGAATACTTACTCTAGTGTGTCTGCCGAAATAATTTTTTTATGGTCGGTCTCGCCATTTTATCTCCCCTCCGCCAAGTGTTGGCCGATTTTTATCAAAGGCTCAGAAGACATCATGGACGAATTTTGATCCCTTTATTACTTATAACACCTCAAAAAGCATTCCGCATTTGGCCTAAACTCCTCAAATTCCAAGAATAAGGTAGTCAATTAGCAGCTTGCTGTGTACACATGTCAGCTGTTCTTTAACAATTCTAATTCTATTACTCTGCAACGCATCATCGCACCGGTCGTTGTACTACTGGAACATTTCCGGTCCACAGTAGACTGGTTCTGGCTGGTTTCTCTAATGTGTTGACAGAACGCATGAAAATACCATGTTTGGGTATTTTCTTTTTAAAAAAATTAAAATTCTTTTAATTGTCAAAAGCGGTAGATTTTAACTACTAAACGGTGTGTGCGGTAGACGGCCTTTAAAACGGTATTTTTGGATTACCGCCGGTAGAATCACATGTACGACGTGTAGACTCATATCACAGCATTTTATGCTCAGTTATCAGATAGCAATTTATTAAAACATTGCATGGACCAATTCATCATTTGAAAATGAACCTAACCAGCTGCAGCAAAACAACCACAAAGAAAAATAACCTTCTGACAACTTTATATAAATATATATGGTGCATGCAGATGCTTGATTTCGTGGCCCTATTCTGTAGAGCTGCCCTGGCCACTGCTGTGTTGCATTCAGTAACCGCCTGCCAAGTTCTATTGGCAGAGGTGTGCACTTCATGCAACACATCTGTTGTTGGTGGGAATTAATGTAGTTTCTGAACTAACTGTTTTCACTCATGGGCACCAATTTTCACTGACCAGGTGACTGATTATGACATGCATTATTCAGTGAATATTCTTTGCAAAGAGGAGTAACTCTGCAAATACAACATGGGCACGAGTGATACATGGTAAATACACTCTGTGCACACTATGTAAATTAATCTCTTTTTTCTCCTTACTATCCAAATTTTCTAAATAGTAATGACAAATTTATCTCTCAGATTTGTTTTTCCTAATTTTCAAAATTCGGTCATGGGATAGTTTAATTTGTAATGTATGTGCATAGAAGATATGAAAGCATGTACGAAAAGTGTGCCCAAGAAATAAGATGAAGTCTTAACTTTGCACACTGTTGGTCTATCTCTAGGACTTTGGCTACATAATTTAAAAAAAAAATACAAATACTTTATACATACCACTCTGACTTGTTTTCCATCATATAAACCATCTTCAACCCATCTTTAGTATATTTTCTTTCATGTTAATCAGCCTCTTGGATATTTATCCTTTCTCCAATATACCCTAACAAAAACTCCTCTCCTTTTCATTTGTCATCTGTGAAAACACTATAACTTGAAAAATACCATATGGATTTAGATTGCTTCCTGTTTTCTCTTCAAAAGGCATATACACTACTATTATTTGGTAATTTTCAATGCAAAAATAAATAAGTAACAAAAGGACTCAAATTTCAAATCCACTCAGGGACCTTCCAGAATCCATCAGTTTCTTCACCTACAGATATGCCTGCCATGGCGTTCTTTGTATCCCAGTGACTTATTCTTTTTGACTGTTTGACCACACCCAAACCAATGTTGCTGGATTGACCCACAAACCAATGTTGCTGTTAAATATATCCTCGAATAACCACTTTTCGTGCACTTAACGTGAATTTTAACGCGTTCGTTATAATAATGTGATAATCGATTAAAATAACCATAGAAAGTGTTAAACTATATCAACCTCACTTAATCATTATTAAAAAGGTTTTGGCATTGATGTACATTAGTTCAGAATTACCGTTTTTTAGAGTGTGTGTAAGTTAACTTATTTCCGGAAGTGGCATCCATGGTTCGTGACAGTGACTAAAAAGTCACTTGGCATATGACCGGAATGTGCCAGTTAGGTCAAAGTATGGATATTATTAGTTTATAGCGTCTCCATGTTTTTGAAATAAAAATAAAAAATTTTAACAATGAAATTTTTTTCTTCTGTTGATTCTATATGCAGTTTGTATTCAGAAATAAACAACAAAACTAGCTGTGATTGGTGTATTATGTAAGAGTTGTAGTTTCTGTCTGGCTTAAAAAAAGTTGAGTCTCTTAGCAACATGTGAGATTATGTTAATTCATATGTAGATCAATTTTTGTATTTTTTATGATTTTTAAAAAATGTGATAGACATCACTGAAAATGTGACTGGCTAACTCTTACCCCTGTCTAGTTCCAGCAGAGTTATCTCTCTTAAATGCAATGGAGTACCAGGTTCTGTCCTTGTCAAATTGACAATCTAATATTGCTCTCTATGACAGTGTGTGACACGCATGCTAAAGTAGGAGAGAAGGTATATTTATTTCACCAAACCTTAACATTAAGGTCTATGGAAAAACAATTGGTACCGTGATGCCTGATGATTCGTCCTTTAAAACATCTTCCATTCGACACAAATTAGGTCTAAGCCTAGAAGACGCTTTTCCGATTCAGCATCATTGAAAGCGCTCACCTGACACAGGGTTCATTCTACGTCAAAGAGAATCATACATGTTCATTCTCTTTCCTTTCACTCTCAATTGATTATGATCAGGTGTGGAGATCGTGTAACTGGAATCAGGACACAATTAATACTTCCGGTTCAGTACCCACGAATGTAGTCCGAGTCTATTTTTAGATCATTTTTTCCTCTCTCAATTTGGTGGTGATGTATGCATTAGATTTAGTCATTCTTAGTATTAATTTAAAGGAAATTGGTTATTGTTTAGAATATGAGCATTATAGTGTGGTTGGCTGTGTGTATTTTGGCGACAGTGCACAGTGAGTAATGAGGCATTGGTGCTGATCCGGAAATGAAATCTGTGACTCATTGCACGTTGCTTTGTTTACAGTCCAGCCATTCATAAGAATGCCGGTTAACCTATGACAAGAACTTCAGCGTGAGTTCATCTTTGAAGATACTTTACGGCAACATATGATTTATTAGGATTTGGACACAGTGGAAAGTTCTGTACTGACAAACAAATGTAGAGACTATATAGGAAAATTAATTGTGGTCTGAGGCCAACTATAATAAAGCCTAAAGACACTAGCTGGCAAGGACTTCTCCGTTCAGGAACAGATATATATGTAAAGTTTATTTATTTGGCGTCAAATTTAACTATCTCGCGGCCCACGCATATTTTTCTACAGAATGAAGTTTAGGCTACTTATACTGCTATTAAAGTATAAAGCGGTTTTACTTTCGCTCTACTAGTACAGTTATTACATATATCTTAGACTCCCCTATTTTGACGCACTAAGTACTTAATCTCACCTTGTCAGAATCCTCTCATAGTGATACTCTCATTACTTTAGAAACATTAATTATTTCAGCAAAGTATGAACAAAAATGACAATGATATAATCCCTAATACTCTTCTTTGCATGCTTTCAACCAGACGACCCCTTGTCGCAAAGTTTGTGTATTACGTCACCCATTATGACGCATTCACAGAAGTCTATTTCTTTGAGTGACACCATTGTACATATATGCTCAGGGAAGAAAACTATATTGCAGAGGAACATCAATAGGACATAGAAAACTTAAGTTTATGGGAATAATTACAGAAAGAAATTTAACTTTGCATTCCTAAAGCTTTACTTACATTGATCAGGAATTTGATTTTGGTACAGATTTTGTCTCGAAAGTAAAAAGAATCAAATTTGGAAAAATCATGATGGTATTATTATAAAATTGTGTACTTATTATTAAAAAAATATTAGATTTAGCATATGTCTTTTTTCCCAATACTTAATTGGCATTGTGAACATGCAGAACGTCAATCCTTGAATGTACTGTTTTTGGAACATCAAAACTGTTTTGCATCCTTCACAACTTATTTATCCAGAATACAAATAATCACAGACAGAAGACATAAAATTACAGGAGAAGGTTTTATTTTCATTTATTATCATTCATGCCATTATCAAACAAATCTTAAAAAAATAAATTGGTAGAAATAAGTTCAATATCAAGAATGTCTTAAAAGATTATTGCAAATTTACTGTTAAAGTAAAATTGATTAATTATGAGAAAAAAATTCTAATACTTTGATTTAAATAAGCAAAAATGTAAAGGATACTAATTTAATTATGAAATATATCGTAAAAGTATATGTTTCTTGTAAATTTCCACAAATTATAATAACAAAGAACCACCTCTGAAAATCAGTTATGACAGATCCACATCAAACTGTATAACACTGTACACCTTTCTAAACAGTGTTACTGATGCATTTATCAGCTGTGAGTCACGTTGCTAACACATGTTGAGTAGCAGACTGGATGCATATTATGGCGGGAAGTTGATTTGCCCCATCAGAATAGTTAGTAAGGATTTTTATGAGGATTTGCTGATTGAAAAAAAGAGAATTAGTGAAATGACGTTTATTTCATGGTATGTATCTTTGTTTCATTTCACAGCCAATAAGGATAGGATTTTCGACAAATTTTTCTGTCTGTGTGACTCGATGTTGATTAATGTACATTAATGTTGTGGTTGTGACGTCATTGAAAGATGCATTATCTCGATTACTGGGAGTTTATGACGCTGTGTCAAAATAGAGTAGCATCAAAATAGGGTGTGGGACGATACTTCTGAAAAACGGACAGATATAAGGTGAAGTTGTTTGCATTTGCAACATGCACAACGGAGAGAATGTTGGCGTATATCTATGCTACTTTCATGTAATGTGACTGACATGTCTTTACATGTGGTAATTATCGAAAATATGCACTATCTAAAGCAGAGAGCTATGAAAATGGCTGCTCCCATGTGCTCGAAAAATGAGCCTAATTTAATCGCATTCGCAAAAGATAGAAAGATACTTGAGAGAATATAATACTTAAGACAGAAAGCAAGTATGAAAGTGTGTGATATACTGATAATAAAATTAAATTACAACAAAAAGGAATCCGTATTCAAATTGGCGATTAAATGTCATTGCCTGAGAGTTAATTTGAGAATAGCAATTACAGAATGACTATTCACTTAGAACTATATAATAATGACACAATTCAACAACTCGGGACAAGTTAATGTATGTAGTAATTACTTTATGAACTCGCGGGCTTGACTCAACTTTTCAAACTACTAATTGCATGTGTGTATGATCTTATGTATTAACCAAATATGTGAGAGTTTCAACCAATAAAAACTCAAGGTAGTATTCGCTGCCGATAAATTTCACATGCTAGTCACTGATATAGCATGAAGCATGACTGATTATCGAAACTAATGTGATTATTCACTCAGGTCACTAATGATGCATATATGTATATATACACACATAAATACACACCTATATATATGCTGAGTGTCGGCACTTAATTATGTATTTTTATATCCAAAATTGATAAGTTAGTCCAAAGTACACTAACTTTAGCAATTATTAAAATAGGGAACATGAATTTCGTCAACATAGGCAATACCAGCTTCTGAAAGTGCAAAAAATAAATCATAAAATATATAAACATTATTTGCTCCTTTTTTCCAATGGGGCACGCTTTGAATTCATCTTGTTCCTAAGAATAGAATTTGATGTAATTTACCCATAAGACTTGGCGTGCAGCGCCATATTGCTTTCAGACAAACAGTACAAAATAGGAGTGTACACAGTGTAATCCTTATGCTGAACTTATAGATGTGAACTATGTAGATCTGCTCATATCAATCTGTACAAAATATCACTCAAAAGATAAAATATTAACCAGATTTAGTAGATGAGACAAATAAATACTTGTTTTATTGTCTTGAAGTCCTCTAATTTAGGGAGATTAGTGATTTATTGTCTAAGAAGATAATTGTTTTATTGTTTGGTCTAATAAAAACAGTAAATGAAAACCCCTAGTCAATAGTAACCTCCATTCATTGTCATAATTTACATCTTGTATTTCCGTTCCTGGTTTCAGTGAAATTATAATGTCTATTTTGCGAAATGTTATGGTCCTTTATTATCCTCATGTTTATTCTCATTCATGTATAAATTCTTATATTTCACAATTCTCCTCAGATATTTTGCTAGGGTTGTGCAACTACCGGTACCTTGTACCAGCAAAACAGAGAAGTCAGTACAAGGTCTAATTTTACCAGTACAAATGCTGATCAACCAGTCTCATCAATGCGTGGTTTATCATTTGCATAAAGTAGGGAAAATCATGTTGAAAACAATACTTCAGAGAAAGAAAATGAAATGAACGAGTTTTTGTCCTTTAGAGAAGCTGTGTTGATTACGACCAACATCACAAGTCAACATCATAACAGTAGTGTAATCCCATTCCAATATCATTACTGTCAGTCACCAGCTTTAGCCACACACAGTTAACAACTTTAGTTCAGAGTTCACTTATAAAGTAAATAGTTCAGGTGTTTACATGCAGTGCCAGGGTTCGCACGCTACCTTGAAAAGTACTTGAATTTCGATTAATCCTTGAAAAGTAATTGAAAATCGTTTTTACCTTGAAAAGTACTTGAATATAAGCCTCAGTCCTTGAAAAATATAAAATGTATCGACAAACGAATGTACGAAAGTTTCTTTTAATACCATTATGTCATGTAATCGGAATAAAACTGTTTGCTATTGGGTGATTTACAACACGTGACCAATCAGATATTTATCATTGCACGTGGACCTGATAGAGAGCATTAAAAAGTGCGCGAATCTTTTCTTTATTCAATAGTAAAATGCGTTATTGTGTTTGTTAACCTAAATTAATACCTTAATACGTATATATATTGATTTTGTCATATATGATACCAAATCTACTTGACATTAGGAATTTAAAGTTATATTTTGTCCAAACATCAACCAAAAATTGCTCTAAATGACTGAATACATGTTTACGAAAATGTGAGCACAATATCTGACATACATGCAGCGCTCGTGCATGTATAATAGTTTGTGTTTGTCTACACGATATTTCCCCCGTGTTTTGTTTTCTTTCTCGAGTTAACATAGTTAATCGTTAGACTGCGATAATCACGTTTTGATTAGTAAGCTACCGCGATTTATTGAGAAATTATTATCATATTCTAAACAATCACCAACATTATTATTCAAGTAACACCTGCAAATTTTTGCAGATAAAATTATCAGTTGTGTGACAACCATAATTATAATGCTAATATTTTAAAACAAATGCAATTAATGCATCCTTAATTTATTTGATTGTGACCAATCTTTTACCAATTTCAGTAATTGTAATAGGCAAACGAGTGATGATTCTGCGAATGCTGATTAAAAAGTGCGTCCAAACATTATTAATAAACATACAAATTCCTTGTTATAGAATAAACTATTGTTTTTAAATAATATGCATATAATCGTCACAGTATACATTTCCAATGATCATTCTTCTTCATCGATTTATTTTCTGCGGCAGCAGTACATCTTTGTCCTTTAAATCATGGTGAATCAACTGTTCAAACTCTCGAAACAAAAGATAATGAAAAATATACACAAAAATAGTCACAATTTGTTCTTATTGTACGTCCAAGCTTCTGATTTTCGGTGTACGATCTAAAATTCGGAAGTCTGCTGGAAGTCTATTATTGATTTTTTCGGCGTCGCGACCAAACTTTGGGCATAAATTGCAGCCGTATGCCTGTTAACAGAAAGGCTGCTTTCTACACAATGTACTTACATCTATGTGTAGATGTACCTGTACAATTTCGATGAGCGATCACGCGACAGCAGATATAAAAAATTAGACGTGGCGACACGCGCATACTTTTGCGGCAGATGATTTTAAGATGCCGCATGAATGCATCATATCACGCATCGAAGTTATTCCAGAAATCGATTTTGTCCGCCGCAGACAACTTCTGGTAAGCATAAATTATGCAAATTGCTATATACGAGGTAGGCCGATGTGTTTTCGTGAAGTGTGTCGGAGAGAGAAGGTGGCCTTCGGCAATCTCCGTAAACTCCGATCGCTACCGAATATTCAGGAGACTGCATTCACACCCTCCAAAGGATAAACACGTGTACGTTGCATTGAGAATACGGAAGATTTATCTGGGTATTTTTCTGCGAGAGCTTACCCATTTCACTTGGAGCAAAATGCTTGGGAAGTGTGTGTTCAACCCCAATTGGTGTCAAAAACAAGAATACAAGACATGGTAATTAATTTGCCATATACTTGAAAGTGAAATAATGGAGGATTAGACCCCCATTATGAAACATTCTACAAATTTGCCTTTACCAAATAACAGGGCTATCAACTTGTTTGTAAGTGTTGTGCATTTATTCATCTCATCTGATTTATTGTTTATTTTTAGTCACATAGCAGTGTCTTTGATTGACAATAGGCCAGGCCATTTTTACATGAAACTGAAAAATTTCCCATCAATTTTGATAACAATGGGCCACTATAAACCCCTTCCTTCCTCTCAAGCCTATTGCAAAAATATTAGGAAACCCCTTGACAGGAAATTACAACATTCTCACTAATCCTTTAAATGGCCATTGATAAATATACCTAAAGTGCACTGGGCATCGGGGTCCTTGACAAAATTGGATAACGTCCATGAATTTTGTCACACCAAAGGCATATGAACCCTGAGTGCATACAATGTTTAGTTTTAGTTGTTTGGTTCAAGTGAAAGCCTTGAGTGAGTGAGTTTTAAATTTACGTCGCTTTCAGCCCATGGGCCATGTGCATCGGTAGTGAAAGTCTTTAACTTCAGCATAGTTTATAGATCACATAAATTATTGTCGTAGATAAATAGAAAGCTGCAAAATCCAAACCAAGCCCTCAGCAAACAAACTGGTTAATAATTTGTTTTGA
Source organism: Margaritifera margaritifera (assembly GCA_029931535.1). Lineage (NCBI taxonomy): Eukaryota > Metazoa > Mollusca > Bivalvia > Unionida > Margaritiferidae > Margaritifera > Margaritifera margaritifera. The sequence continues at coordinate 1,719,841 of JAQPZY010001252.1, read as the reverse complement.
ACAAGAAGAAATAAAAGCTTGGATTAATGTCTAAGAAGCAGAAAGAGGGATAAGGAAAGTTGGCTTATCTCTTTGAGGGCTTCAGGCTTTGTTTTGACAGCATCTACACATGATGAACCTGGCCTCTAAGCTCCATCACTTGTTGAGGTGCAGCAGCAATCCAATACTATGTTTCAGTAATTTGATAACCGTGGGAAGTCCAGCCCAAACTGTAATGTTGTCTATTTTAATAGACTAGGTTGGCAGAATTATACCACATGTATATATCATTACACCACTTGAATCCATCAAAGAGATAAGCTGACTCTTCTTTTGGTGCTCTGTTGTTGCTGTCAATCACTGATCAAAGTTGGCAGGGATATGGGACTACAAATGTATGAAAAGAATAGGTCAGCTTCTGACAGACTTTGATGTTGAGACAGTTAAATTTCAAGACTTAAAACACATTTTACAGTTTGTCGGTACACAAATACCGACAGGTTCATTTTATTCTGGTACAGGGGCAAATTTATCAGTAAAAACCGGCATATACCAGTGTAACGGAATCTCTCTCTCCTATTTGTCTATCTTTTCTTACATTAATTTATCATTTGTTCATTCTTTCATTCATTTTATTGTTATGTCTCTTTTACTTACCAACTTATAAGCACCTACCTCTGTATGTTTGTCCATTTCATTGTGCATTCCTTTTAATTATAAAACTGACTGGTGAAATTGAAAACTAAATGAATTAGATTATTAATGGCAATCTCAATAATAATTGTTTCATTGATAAAAATCATCAGAAAAATCTTAAGGCACATAGTTATAATGAAATTGATAGCTAGACAAAAACCTGTTCTTAATGTCTAACAGTTATACTTTAAGAAGTGCATTGCACTCCAATATAGTGACCTTTTTTTGTATGTATTATAGGACGGTAGACTAAATTACTGAAATAAGGAATATACATTTACTTCGATTTTCACTTGTAGGGAGATGACATTATAACCACCCTTTCAGTTGTATAACAGTGTACCGGTAGCATTTTATTAGGCTGTAAGGTAATTTCTCCCCACGAACATCATCTTCAGTAAACTCTACATATTGAAACTTAGCTGTCATGTTACAAAGTTTATCCATAGGGTTTAAGAGACTGCACACATGGGCTATTTTTAGGCATGAAGTCATTACGCATTGCATCACATCCGCCAAATTAATAATCAGCCCTATTTACCTTTGAAGTACAGGAAGTGAAAATGACCAAGCAGAGCTAGCAGTTTTTTGATAGGTGCACATCTGAAGTGATGCCAAGCCGTATAGTCTCCAACTCAAATTACACCCATCAATCATAAACCAGAATAAAGGGAATTAAAAATTACACCCATCAATCATAAACCAGAATAAAGGGAATTAACAATTACACCCATCAATCATAAACCAGAATAAAGGGAATTAAAAATTACACCCATCAATCATAAACCAGAATAAAGGGAATTAACAATTACACCCATCAATCATAAACCAGAATAAAGGGAATTAAAAATTACACCCATCAATCATAAACCAGAATAAAGGGAATTAAAAATTACACCCATCAATCATAAACCAGAATAAAGGGAATTAACAATTACACCCATCAATCATAAACCAGAATAAAGGGAATAAAAATTACACCCATCAATCATAAACCAGAATAAAGGGAATTAAAAATTACACCCATCAATCATAAACCAGAATAAAGGGAATTAACAATTACACCCATCAATCATAAACCAGAATAAAGGGAATTAAAAATTACACCCATCAATCATAAACCAGAATAAAGGGAATTAACAATTACACCCATCAATCATAAACCAGAATAAAGGGAATTAACAATTACACCCATCAATCATAAACCAGAATAAAGGGAATTAAAAATTACACCCATCAATCATAAACCAGAATAAAGGGAATTAACAATTACACCCATCAATCATAAACCAGAATAAAGGGAATTAAAAATTCTTTAATATTACCTAAGATATACAAGGTCTTTTTTAAATGGAAGTGTCTATATGTATGGTGGCCATGTACTAAATTTTACAAAGAGAATTCACACAGTGACTGGTATCAACTGTCGCTAAGACTTCTCGCACAGCAACTGGTGTAACAGTTTGGATTATAATAATTATGATATGGTGTACAAACAATTAGAGGCTAGTCCATGAATTAGTAGTTTTCACAAGAGAAAAAATGTAAATAATTTAATTTTACTTTAACAGTCCAGAATTTTTTTCAATAGACAGCGATAACATAAGCAAAGAATATCATCTTCCAGGGTGTCAATCACTGTAGTCAAATGGAAATATGTGATCTCTCATGCAAAAGATCCATGATCGAATCCCAGCGTATGCTTTCTTATCTTGAATTAAGAAATTATGTTACTCAGATTTACTGTGCAAATATACACAAAACACTGCAGAACATAAATGGTAAACAGCTGACATTACCAAAGAAATCAGCCACTTTCAAAACTTTTAATACACTTTAGCTAGCCAACTCATTTGAGCATAAAATAACAAGAAAATTTGTTCTGAGTGAATAATGGAAAAAGTTAAGATATTGGGTGACAATATCAGAGTTTTTCACCCACGAGATTCACTCTATATTTATACGAAAATTTCTATTTCTACTGGAGGTGAAGGAGTACAGCACTGTAAAGTTTTAACAACAATGACTTGCAAATATGGAATTAAAGGTAATCAGTTGCAAAAATGAGTATATTTCACAAATCAGCTACATGGAAGCCATGCGAATAGCTTTAGATAAATTATGCATAAATTATATACATGGTGGCCGTGTGAATAGTCTTTCCCAGTTAAGGTACACGGCAGCCATGTGAATAGCCTCGGCCTTTTTAAATAGCCAGGATTACCAGTGATTAAAATCTAGGAAATTCTTTTCCTTTAAAAATCAAACCCTATGCAAATTATGAAACTGTAGAGTGGAACCTTTACAACTGACAGAATAACTTTGAATACCATAAAGTAACCAGTCTGAATAAATCATTGCAACTCATGAATATTCATGCAGCCATCAAGTCCATGACCACACAGATCTACTGTCAGCGCTCGGACCATCTGTGTCTCTTTCTGGATAACTCGAGAAGCTGCTTACAACATGGGGGCAGGTGTGGATCCCATTTTTTCTTGTACAAAATACCCCAAAAATAGGCCCCTATTAGTTGAATGTGAATAAAATCATAATCAAAATTGGTAAATTAAACCTTGATGTATCACTTGTTTTATCATCAAAAACAGCTGTTAGTGCCGGGAAATTTGAATCAACATCATGAAATGTGCAACTTTTAATAAGAAGACACGTATTTTGTTAAATTTTCTTTTTAAAAAAAATTCTCAGTACACTGTAAATAACAGTAAATGGCAAAATATTAATCAGTTAAAATGTTAGTAATGCCAACTGATTGCAACACTTTAAGAAATGCATACCAGTTAAATTAGTCTTGTCAAGTGAAAATCATGTTTTAGTTTTATCTTTTAATTCAGTTTCAGTGTAATCATCATAAATATGATATGCCCTCTTGTAATCAAATGTGAAAAGTGTCAATTGAGCATCACAACAATGCCTGCAAAGTTTTTTCTGTGAAAACATAATTAAGTGCTGACCGTGTTTTGATCCTGACTTGAAGAAGTGTTTGTTTCATACAATCAATTAAAAGTAGACCTGCTTTGTATTATCACATTAATCACATCGTTTGTATCAAAGCAAGTAAAGGGGGTAGAATTAAAAAAAGTTATAAGGCATACAAATCCTACCTTTGTAAGAGCTTGCCATCACGATTATGTCAGCACATTTCAATTGACCAATCAAACACTCTTTTAAATATTATTATGTAAGTAACATAATTAAAGTATATAACAATAAACAGTGTTTTACCACTTATTTGCAAATGTGATCAAGGATAGCAAGCAAACCAAGCTAAAAAGCATACTTGGTGCACGAAAGCTTAGTTTCACAGATTGGGTTCATTATGAAGAAGTGAGTTTTATAGTTTGTATAAAATTGATGAATTGATACTCAGAGGTTTGCTCAAGGATCTATGATGATCTTACAAGTCATTTCACTCCCAATTTTGTAGTTTTATTGAATAAAAGCAGTATTTTTTGTCATGTTGCTCATGGGATATGTAGAATGTTACATTTGTGCTCATTTAATTTTTTTTTATGAAACTCGTTTAATGATTTTAATCTTTGCCAAATCAATGCTGGTAAAATAAATTATTCAACTCATTTAATACATCTAATTTGAAATGAGCACTCGAGTAAGATGCTTTATATAAACAGGATCCAACAAATTAAAAAATTACCATATATACTCACGTAAAATCTGGGTCCAAATGCAAACAACATAGACCCTGTCTATGTTGTTTGTTTTACTGATTAGTCCTTACAAACTGCATAGACCCAGATCTGCCAGCGCATTATGCGACAGCAGATCTGGGTCTATGCAGTTTGCAGTTGGACTCGACTTATCAGCGAGTATAACGGTACTTCAAGTGTATTTCTAACTCGATACAAAAGAAAGCAAATTTGATCGCTTGCAATCTTACTAACCCCCCTATGGTCTTTAACAATGAAGTCATGATATAGCATATATCCCTTCTATGACATTATGTCGTGATATCACACATATACCCCTTGTATAGCATTATGTTGTGATAAAACACATATTCTGAATATAACATTTTGTCGTGATATATTTGGTAGATGATAGCCCAGGGCTACCAGAAGAAGAACCTGGTATCTACAAAGCAATCCTTTTTACTTTCTTATGTATCATTAAAATTATAATTTTATTTGTAAAGTACTCTTTTAGGTATGTTGTACAAAAAATATAGCACAATTCATTATATCGTTTAGTAGTCCACTGGGCTAACTGTCTTCAGTATGTGGTAGCCCAGACTGCATTCTGGTAGCCCCTTGGTTTCATTTGGTTATGGTTTAACAGTATAAGATACTTCACTAATTTTCTCATGACATCCTCTTTTTGTTTTGGCAGAGACTAATGCTTTAACAATCATCAGAAGAGAAGACATGCATTCCTGAGAAGGTAGATATTGTTGTCTTCCATCTTCATGTCTCCTTAAAGCATTTGACTCCTCTTGATGGTGCAGGAACATTCTCCCCATCCTCAGCAGAATCAGTCCATGTGCATTCACTATATTTCCTTGAGTGCAGTTTGTATCATGGTGTACTGGAGCTGGAAGTTACGTATGTTTCCACGGCGACTAGCACGAGCAGCAAAGGCCCGGTGTGATTGGGTGAGGTTGTTGATAATGACCCTATATTACAACTATTTCACCACATACATGATTGTCATGGAAACAGCAGCAGAACCAATGTTTTGGTTTGTGGATCATTTTGCCAAGTACTTTGGACCAGTAAGTGCATTTGAATATCATTGATGTTGTAAACATTGTTTTCATTGGTAATAAAGATGCTGAAAAACTAAATTTAAAGTATCTAGACAAATGGACAAATGTCTTATAACAGACTACATTCAGCTTGCAGGATTACTGAACATTCTGTACTTGCATCCTAGTTGTTTGAGGAACAATATGATGATGATAATAAAGAAGAAGAAAAGTAGCTATTTAAAAACTACAGTAAAACCTGTCTTGAGATACCACTGCTATGAGAGACCACCTGCCTTGAGAGACCATTATTTTTTGGCGAAAGGCTGGTGTTTCTAGACAGGTTCTACTGTGTCAAAACAGATAATCTCAACATTCCTAGCTTCAGTTAAAGCACAGGTTAAATATGTTTTTATTGTGTAGTGTGAATTATAAATTTTGAACCATTTATTCAGGGAGTATGTCATAAAAAGCAGGTACAGTCAGTGTTTAAAGTTCAAATATGGAGAAAATATGCAGTAAGTAAATTTTCAGGATTTTTGTAGAAGAATATGTGTACATTAATAATCCAGCCCTCCAGTACAATTTATTCTCACTGACGTCCATAAATTTTGCACTAAAATTAAATCAATGCAGAGTAAGATCATCCAAAATTACAGACTGCAGTACCTCCCTTGATTTAGAATTGGTTTGCTGTTACGTGTGATGTCATTCCAGAATGAGCCAACCATTCAATAATGTAAAAGTGAATTGATGAAATGGTGATTTCGAGTGAAAATATTGTTTTTTTTTTTGTGCAGTTTACAGCCATGTTTTTTAGTTTCATGAGGAAGAAAGGCACCAAAATTTGAGGAAATGCTCAGGTTTTTCTCTGAGATAAAACAAGACTAATTTTAAGATTATGCAGGATATTATGACTGTAGTTTAATAATTGATTCCTGCTTAATGTTCAGTGAAAAACTCTTAATTCCAATCCAAGCAATAAGGAAGATTTTGAAAATCTGAATTTGAGGAAGAAAATTAAAGATCTGTAGTGAAAACAACCTGGTGTGAATAAGTATATCATGTTACATAATGTAGGTCAGCTTGTGAGAACTGGTCCCATAACCTGAACTGAAATAGAATAAATAAGGTGTAGTAACTTTATGCTAAAATAATGTGAGAGATATTTTGTTTTGAGTTTGCTCAAGTTTAAAAGTTCCCTTTCTTTGAGTTAATGTAAGAAGCCCATAACATTTAATAATTTTTTAAAACATTACAAAGGATTTCTCCTTCACATAAATGTGGGTGGGGGGATTGGAACTACAACACTCTCAAACCATAAAACCCTTTATTATAACACTATTCCTGTTATGAGGTATGGACATCTATCCCATTTCATTAAGTGAAATTATATGTATAATGTACTTCATTATAACACTATTCCTGTTATGAGGTATGGACATATATCCCATTTCATTAAGTGAAATTATATGTATAATGTACTTCATTATAACACAGTCTCACTAAAATGCTATGTACTACATGGGTCCATGAACATCATTATAATGATGGAGTACTATATCTTGTACTTCATTATAAGGTAGTCTCACTACAATGCTGTATACTCCATGGCTCCATGAACATCAATATGAGGGAATACTGTATGGCTCCATAAATAGTATAATGATGGAATACTGTATCATGTACTTCATTATAAGGCAGTCTGACTATAATGCTGTATACTCTGTGGCTCAGTGAACATCATTATAATGAGGAAATAATGTATGGTCACATAAACATTATAATGAGGGAATAATGTATGGTCCCCATAAATATTATAATGAGGGAATAGTTATCATGTATTTCATTATAAGACAGTCTCACTATAATGCTGTATACTCTGTGGCTCTGTGAACATCATTATAATGAGGGAATATTGAATAGTCCAATACACATTATAATGAGGGAATACCATATGTCTTTCATTATAAGGCAGTCTGACTATAATGCTATATACTATGGGTCCATGAACATCATTATAATGAGTGAAAATATTGCATGGTCCCATAACATTATAATGAGGGAATACCATATGTCTTTCATTATAAGGCAGTCTGACTATAATGCTGTATACTATGGGTCCATGAACATCATTATAATGAGTGAATACTGTACCATATACTTCATTATAAGGCAGTATCACTATAATGCTGTATACTCTATGACTCCATTATCATTATAATGAGGGAATACTGTATGGCTCTGTGAACATTATAATGAAGCAATGTTCTATGGCTCTGTAAACAGTATAATGGGGGAATACTGTATGACTCCATGAACATCATTATAATGAGGGAATATTGTATTATTTAAAGATCTTACTGAGGAATAACCTCCATTAATATTTTGCATAGGAGTGATTGAACCTTTCGATTATATTGATTTAAAAGCCTTTCTACATTTCAACTTCACACCTCTCTATAATACTTGAACCAAAGACAACTTAATGGTATCACTTTTGTCATTAAAATAATTAAAAGAGCTATCAGAAAACTCTCAGTGCTTGTGTCATATTCAAAAGGGCTACAAATAAACTCTTAGTGCTTGTGTCATATTCAAAAGGGCTACAAATAAACTCTTAGTGCTTGTGTCATATTCAAGAGGGCTACAAATAAACTCTCAGTGCTTGTGTCATATTGAAAACTGCAACAAGTAAACTCTCAGTGCTTGTGTCATATTGAAAAGTGCAACAAGTAAACTCTCCGTGCTTGTGTTGTATTGAAAAGTGCTACAAATAAACTCTCAGTGCTTGTATTGTATTTAAAGAAACTTTAGATCATGATTAATAATTACCATTTTTATGCATCACAGATTTTTGTTACCCTTGTGGTAATCATGACGACATCAGTGGTTGTGATTTTTTACACATGCCTTCTGCCTCATGTGTACCAGCAAAATCTTGCATGGACCTGCTTCCATCTGACATTTGGGCACTGGCTTCTGGTCAACATAGTCTTTCACTACATCATGGCAGTCTTCACAAACCCTGGTACATCCCCAGCTAAGGTATGAAAAAGTAATTTGATTTGTAGTCTTCATACTGAAGTGTCAGATGTTAAACTTGACACAAGCTTTTGAAAATGTTACATATTTTATATCATGTGAAAAAAATTGTTTTATACCTTTGCATATTTCCTGATTCATTTTTTTATGCCCATCCTAAGATGGGTGTATTATATTATGTTATTTTCCATAAGTCCATCCATTAACATTTGTTTGTCCGGCCCATAACTTTTAGAGATTTTCATCAAACTTTGCCAGTGTATATATCATGACCAAGATAGTGTGTCGTGTACCATAGCAGGTCCCTTTCCTGGAGATCAAGGTCATGGGAAGGGAAAAGTAACTCTTTGACTTGTATCGTTGTTCTGAGCATAACTTTTGAACCACTAAAGATATTTTAATGAAACTTGAGCCAATAATATAGATGGTTTGTCACATACCATAACCACACCCTCTGCCACAAGGTGAAGGTCATAGCAAGGGAAAATGTAATTCTATGACTTGTATCCTTGTCTGGAGTATAAATTTTGTACTACTGATGATCAAAAATATTTTAATGTAGGGTTACAAATGTAAATTGCACAGTAGTGAAGGACAGTTTAAAATTAAAGCTGGACAAACAAATGAATCAAACTAATAGTCCAGTTACTGGCAATGATTTATAAGTAAACATCTCTGCAATGATGCAAAATCAATAAAATAAGGGCTGTCTTCATGAAATATTAAATGAATATAGATATTTTGTCACATATTTTCACATAATTTGCAAGAAACTTAATACTAAAATTTGAATAAATGAGTAATCATATTTAATTTGAATTACTTGAAAGATTTTTAATTGGACAGTCAGACATTTTTGCTGGGCAACCAGATATTTTTGTTCAGTCTGATTGTCAGGTGGGCAACCAAGTTTTCTGAAAAAAAATTATATTCTTTTTATGGAACTTTAGCCAATTATATATCACGTATAGATGGTATGTTGCATACCATAGCCTTGCCTCCTGCCTCGTGGTCAAGGTCACAGCAGGGGGAAATGTACTTTTGTGACTTATATCCTCGTCTGGAATATAACTTTGAACCACTGAAGATATTTTATTTAAACTTTAGCCAGTTATATATCATGTGTAGACCATGAGTTACATACCATAGTCACTACCTCTGCCTCATGATGAAGGTCACGTCAAAGAAAAATGTAGTATCAGACTTGTATCCTTGTATAGAGTATAACTTTTAAACTGCTGGCCTTGCCCTCTGCATCAAGATCAAGGTTATGAGAAAGGGAAAATATAAATCAGTGACCTCTATCATGTACTGGTATAACTGTTAAACCAATGAAGATATTTGAATGAAACTTTAGCCTTTTCTATATCTTGATGATGTCTTGCATATTCACAGTCATACCCCTTGCCTCAAGGTCAAGGTCACAACAAGAGATAGTGTAAGTCAGTGGGCTGTTTCCTTATCCTGGCTGTCACCTTTTATCTCCTACAGATATTTTTATGAAACTTTACTTCGGTCCACACCATATCTTACAACAGTCAAGTCCTTAGCTGAAAGGTCAAGGTTATTAGTTGGGAAATTTTCATGATAGGGGCATATTATGTGCCACTTTTGGTAAACTTGTTCGTTCATATTGTATTAGAAACTAATTTTTCTTTGGTTTGTATTATGAGTACTGTATTTGCCGGCCTATAAGTCGATACTTTTTGACCTGGAAGTCTGGGCTTCGTCTTATACTCCGAATCGACTTATATATGGATCATGTAATTGAAATTGCTTTACTGTATTTTCATTTTTCGTACGTGAATTTTGTTGTTTTTTTCTTCAAAGTACGAAAAATTAAATGTAAAAAAATGATTATCATTTTGGGGAAGAGATCGTGTACAAAAAAATATAGGACCCGACATTGAGAAGGATTTTAAAATATTTACATGATCGTCAGTATTAAATTTACGTGGATCAGATGCAATTGTGCTAAAGCAACATGCACTATTAGTATATGTTGTTTAAATTTGCTTACATATATGTGTATTAGAATAGACAAGTTTGAAAACGAATAACCATGACATGAACATGGGTATTCCATCACACGTTTTTCTTCTTGCACCTCGTGATCAAAATAAAATATGCCCCCATACGAGAGAGAGAGAGAGAAGTATATTTCAGCCCTTCTTAATGCTATTTTGCTTAATGTACCCTGTTTAACTGAAGCTTTTGTCAACGAGAGAAAACAGTAATAGAATAGTAAATGTTAATTTTAAAAATACATAACATACTCCTTCAGTTTCAAGGATATATAATTTATATTTAAATATTCACAATATTCATAGCCATGTAGACTCCATTTAGTTTAAATCCCAAGAATGATTATTTGACATACTGTGTTATTTTCTTTGCAACTAAAATGACCACCAAATAAGACTACCCTTTATCAGTAAGTGCATGTACACTTCCTGTGATTAGGCGGCATCAGTGGTTTGATCTTTCCCCATGCTGACACTTTTGTCGGCGAGAACAAAAGGTCTCACTGGTTGAGAAACTTACATGAGTAAGCACCTGGCATTACAGGTGATTATACAGTACTGCATACATTAACATGCTGTACAGGATCGACTACAATACCCTATGGGTAGCCTCATTTCCCTATCGGTAGCCTCGCTAATTTGATATCATCTGCCGAATCTTGCCTTCAAACAGGTGTCAACTGGAATGACCTGGCTAAAGTTGTAGGCATATTTAATTACCATATAAATAACACTGCAATGCCATGTGCTTTTCTTGTGACAATCGTAATTAAAACAAGAATTAAATATTTATCCAGAGGTATTAATTGATAATAGTATATAGTAGTGCCCTTATACATGAGTAGATCACCATCATCAGGTAACTGAACAATACATGTTACAATTGCACTGTAACCTCTCTCTCTCTCTCTCTCTCTCTCTCTCTCTCTCTCTCTCTCTCTCTCTCTCTCTCTCTCTCTCCAAAAGCTACAAATAAAAACTGCTCTGAATACATATGTTCTTACACACTGACACATTGTTTCCCCTCCCCTCTCTCTCTCTCTCTCACTCACGCATTCACTAAAAACAACAAGTCTTTATCAAGTTCTTTTATTTTTTGTTGTACATGTAATTTGATAATGAGGTTAGTGTTGCTGTAAGAATACAAGTTGCACTTCACTTTTTGACAACAGGGGTTCATCTCATTGCGTACAATTTGCCAATAAATAATACCTATAAACAATATATGTACAGACCATCTTAATCATTTTCCCAATTAATCTGGAATAGCATATAGTGATACCATTAATATCCATGAAACCGAAGGTTACTAGCGAAAAAAAACGAAGCCAAGGTTTTGATCTGGCTTTGTCTTATACTCCACATCGACTTATATATGGATGAAGAATGAAAAATGTTCAAAATTAGCGAATTCGGCTTATACTCTGCATCGACTTATAGGCCGGCAAATACGGTATTCTGAAAGAATAGATGTTATTGAAGAATACACATTTTAAGATTAGAAGCCATCAGAAATATTTATGAAAAGCTTGAAATTTTTGCTTCTCATTAGACATATAAACTTGAAGAGACATCTCTCATGTAATTACTCTATGTTGTCCTGGTTATAGATTACTACTTTTATTACAAACTGAGGTAAATTTACTTTGTAAATTATTATCATAGAATATATGGATTCAGGATAAAGAAGGCAAGTCCTTTTAAGCAACCATTTCAGTTTTGTGTTTTATGATTGTTTCAATCCAGAAATAAAGGTCAGAATAAGTCAGAATAAGTATCTCTTCTAGCAGCCATGGACATGTTAAAAAAATTTTAATGACAAGTAAAACTTGTTGTAAATTTCTCTGAAAAGATTTAAAGGAAAAAAAATTGATATTTTATAGAATTGTAATGAAAATCATGACTTTAGTGTTCACCACCCTCCAAATTTGAGGGAAACACAACATTGTAAAGGGACAAAGGAAAATTTTAGTACATAATGCACTAGTAGTGCTAAAAAAACACATTCTTATTTGCTTGAACAGTTCTGACACCTTAACTTTGTCGTCTGCACTGTATCATATTTTCTGTGGACACTTACATTATTGCAATCAACGTTTTATCACATGCTCAAGTAACTCATGAAAACATTAACATGTTTGAATATCTGGTTAACCCGAGATGAGCTGCACCATGGAATTTTCCATTCTGGATCTTTCTCTCATTTGACTTTAGTGTTCACTCATTATCTACCAGCATTTATTATAATAAATACCCATTTTTTCTTAATTACTTTTCTTTTCAAATTAATAAATCATTAATTAAGTGATAAATTGTGTATATGCATCAATTTAGTCTTTTGTCATTAATTCAACCTGTAAACAAATTAAATCTTCCTTATTGTAGGTGAGACTTAACCTCAAAATTACATTATACTAGCGTTCGACAAAGACTTTACCTTGCCACTTGGCCAACTACCATAAACAATTAATGTTTTCATTGACAGATTGTTTTAAAATGAATAATAATTGCCATCTTACTGTTGTTATCACCTTTAGTGACTTTGGTCATTGCAATTGCCATCATAGATGTGGATGGACATCCACTAAAGAAATGTTTATTGTAGGTGTAATTTTTTATTTTTCCTGAGAAAAAAGTGCACAGGTTCGTGATTTGGGCGATATAGGACAAAACATTGCAGGAAACCCATGAGCCAGCACTCAATGTGCAACACAGTATATATATATATATATATATATATATATATATATATATATATATATATATATATGTAGCTTAAAGTAATTTCAGCCCAAGAAGAGTAAATTTCTGGATAAAGCGTAAACTATGTGATGAAGTTTCCACATGAATTTTGATTTGCAAAAATTTGTTCTATTTTCAGAATGTTCCTGAGGTGGTGTCCATCTGTAAGAAGTGTATTTCCGCCAAACCTCCACGGACACATCACTGTTCCATATGCAAGAAATGCATACTCAAAATAGATCACCATTGTCATATCCTTACTCTGGTATCAATAGTATCGATACAGTCAAGTCTTGTTAATCAGCCTCCTTTTATCCAACTCTCAAAGTCATGAATTGAAATGATTTATGAAAGTCATGAATTATTATGATTAATCAGTCATTAATTATGATTTATCAAAGTCATAAATTGTAATGATTTATCAAAGTAATAAATTATATTTATGTATCAAAGTCATGAATTGTAATGATTTATCAAAGTCATAAATAGAATGTGTTATCAAAGATATACATTGGAATGAGTCATCAAAATGATGAATTTGAAATGATTCATCAAAGTAGTGATTTATCAAAGTCATGAATTTTTATATATATATTGAAGTCACGAATTGAATGATTACCAAAGTCATGAATAGAATGTGTAATCAAAACTTTACATTGGAATGAGTTATCAAAGTCATGAATCTGAATGAATTATCCAATTCATTAATTGAAATGAGTTGTCAATTATATCAATTGTAATGATTTATCAGAGTCATAAATCAGAATGATTTATCAAAATCATGAATTGGAATGATTCATCAAAGTCATGAATTGGAATGATTCATCAAATGGGATTCATATTGATTTATCAGTCATGAATTGGAATGATTTATTAAAAGTCATGATTCATGATTTATCAAAGTCAGGAATTGAACTGACTGTAAGAGTTTAGAGGCTATTTGCTTATTCATCTGAATTGGCCAGCTGGCTGGTTTTTGCCGGTGCACCTTTGTTATTTCTGGCATATCTCAGTGACATAGCTCCTGAACTGTTGAGTGTTATCAGACTTGTTGCTGATGACAGCAAATTATCTATCTTCTTATCTAACACTAATGACAATGACTATGTGTTTCACATTGATTTAGAAACTATCGTACAAAAATTGATAGAATGGAAGTGATACTGTTATTGTACAGAATAGGAACTGATTTTAGAATGAGCTGCTGAGCATGATAAACACATTTGTTTTACACCTAATAGGTAGTTTTGTAAAATAATATACTGATGGATAAGATATACCTACAATTTGTAAAATAATATACTGATGGATAAGATATACCTACAATTTGTAAAATAATATACTGATGGATAAGATATACCTACAATTTGTAAAATAATATACTGATGGATAAGATATACTTACATGCATTCAAATTTGTAAAATAATATACTGATGGATAAGATATACCTACAGGCATTCAGATTTGTAAAATAATATACTGATGGATAAGATATACCTACATGCATTCAGATTTGTAAAATAATATACTGATGGATAAGATATACCTACATGCATTCAGATTTGTAAAATAATATACTGATGGATAAGATATACCTACAGGCATTCAGATTTGTAAAATAATATACTGATGGATAAGATATACCTACATGCATTCAGATTTGTAAAATAATATACTGATGGATAAGATATACCTACATGCATTCAGATTTGTAAAATAATATACTGGTGGATAAGATATACCTACTGGCATTCAGATTTGTAAAATAATATACTGATGGATAAGATATACCTACATGCATTCAGATTTGTAAAATAATATACTGGTGGATAAGATATACCTACTGGCATTCAGATTTGTAAAATAATATACTGGTGGATAAGATATACCTACAGGCATTCAGATTTGTAAAATAATATACTGGTGGATAAGATATACCTACAGGCATTCAGATTGTTAAATATGCTTAAGTCAATCAAGTGCAAGTGAAGCAAGAAATAAGTAGAAATAATCTATTTACCTTGTATTCATGCAGTATTAAAGTGTATATCAGCATGGTCCTGTAGGCGCATTTACTTAAATATTAATTGTTGTTCTAAAATTTAATACTAATATAGTTTAACCAAAGTATGTTCAATCCAGATTGTTGAATGCTCTGCACCTTAAACATGTCATCAAATAACTTCCAGATGAAACTTATTGATTGCTGCGAGTGAAGAAAAGAGGATGTCGGGTCTAATCATAACAAATAACAGGGTAGTACAAATTTGTTTCAACATGCAGCTTTCGTTGTGACATCACAGCATGTGACATTCAGTCTGGTTTGTACTGATCACATCTTTAGATTGAACTCATCCCAAAAAGTTCACATACTTTAAGATTGATTTTGCTGTATTTCTAACTGGACTTACAAAAGACTTCAACTTGAAGCAGGGATAATTATTACTGGACTTACAAAAGACTTCAACTTGAAGCAGGGATAATTATAACTGGACTTACACAAAAGTATCTTACATATTTTAAGGACACAAAAGACTTCAACTTGAAGCAGGGATAATTATAACTGGACTTATACAAAAGTATCTTACGTATTTTAAGGACATTTGCTTGTGAAATGTTAAGTACTGAACTTTTTAAAATATTGATTTTTTACATAGCTAATAGTCGATGCAATCCCAAATCACACAAACAATGTATTGGTTAGTGTGCATTATCTTGCATTCTTAATTAAATATATTTTCCAAAGTAAAGGTCATTACATAGAAAAGTGTTGGAAAAAGTACCCTGTCACAAATTGTCCAGAAGATAATAGCTGCATGAGTCTTTACAAATGAATCAAATTTGCACAGGTTGAAGATCATAGACTCCTCTTATCAAAAACACAAAGAAAAGTATATGTTGATAAGTGATTTTTTATAATAGGACACAATTACTGAGTTCACACTGATTTCTTCAACAAAAGACATAGGTGGCCAGTTTATGGCAGGTTGTAAATTGCTCATGACTTCCAAAGGTCTCATATACTTCTAAATAACTTTATCATTTTCTTTCACAGAACTTTTATTGCAATTATTACAATAGTTAAGCATTTTTCAGTTTCGTTATTTAATAAGGAACAGAAAATGCAACAACATCATTTTACATCAAGTCTGTCCCCGAGTTCATATCACTATGATACATGTAGGTAGCATGTAATGTAAAATGGATAATGTCACTTACTGTGCAACTCAAAATGATGAAATTATTACATAATGACATCATTTCAAGTTGTGCAGTAAGTGTTGATTTTACAAAAGTGAACATCCTTCAGATTTACAATTAAACTGGTTTTCCACCTTTGTCAGGAAGGAGAAACTTTCCTTAACAGTTACTTTGTACTTTTCATAAAATTGTCTCTGTTGCATAACACTCTGATCTACATAAACTCATGCTATCATGAGTTGGAGAACTCACAACTTAGAATGGTAGGGATACATTTTACCAGTTGCATGATAAAATTAAAAGATCCCAAAGCTCACAATTACACTCCAAAATTAACATTTGGAACAGTGTACCAGACTTATTGAGTGGAGCAAATTCTTGTGAGAAGTATAGTTATTTTCCTGTCACTGACTGTGTGTGTGTGTGTGTCTGTGTGGAAACTACATCACACGAACCCGAGTTTGTGCAATGTATACTTTTCAATGTAGGACTGACCAAGAATACTTGTTCTGTTACTGTTTTTTATCGAGACATTTTTTTATTATATATATATACAGTTTAAAACAATTTTTGTTTCTTCTAACTTTTTTTCATCTTTATCAAAATTCTGTTGTGTCACTCTGCTTGATAATAAAATATATCAGATGCAACTTATAATACAAACTTGCTATATTTTAAAATCTCTTCCTTTTGGCTTTCTAAGCAGTGATTTTTATATCTTCTCCTTTTACATGGCAATGGTAGCACATGTATTTGTCCATTATCCTACAAGATATTACATCTTTCAACACTTTAGAAGAAATAAATATACTCTATTGTGCAAGTAGCACAAATCCACATGAATCAAAAGAGGACACTTACTTTAAAACAGACGTATACACTGCTGGTTAAAAACATTTTTCAGATGGTACATTATTATTTTTTATTCAACCTCTCCAGAAGAAACGAAGAAAAAAGAAACCAAAAAAGTCCGTATTCATGGTGTCTATTGTATTTGCCTGCTCCGTTTTCCACAGTCTTGTCCTGTGTTTTTTAGTGACTAGTAACTGAAACCCCTGTTCCAAAAACGGACACTTTTATAAAATCAAGGCAGTGTAAGAACATTGCAGTTCGCGCATTTTCTTTTCGAAGAATAGTTGGCCAGTGATATAGATAATAATTAAAAAAAAATTATTTCAATCTAATTTATTTTCAGATTAATTAATATTAAAATTCAAGATGGAACACAAACATATTAATCTTCAATGTTTGTTGTAGCCGTTGTTACTTTCTTCGACCTACTTCGGATGTGAAATTTTTATGGAAATACGCCGAATTATTTCTTCTGGAGTATGCGTGCAATCAAATTTTCGAGGCAGAGATTGGTCGACCTGAACGATAAAACTGCCTTTCTGCTAATAGGTTGGAGCCGTGGAGCGGGATCAAAGGGAACTAGGGGAGTAGTGCTTGGGATACAGATTCTTACAGTAAGGATATTACCTACAGACTCTTCAAACTTGGAATAGGGATACAGATTCTTACAGTAAAGATATTATATATAGACTCTTCAAACTTGGAATAGGGATACAGATTCTTACAGTAAGGATATTACCTACAGACTCTTCAAACTTGGAATAGGGATACAGATTCTTACAGTAAGGATATTACCTACAGACTCTTCAAACTTGGAATAGGGATACAGATTCTTACAGTAAAGATATTATATATAGACTCTTTAAAACAAACTTGAATTTTGAGGATTAATTACATGGTGTACCTAACAACCTACTAATCACTTACTCTCAAGGTTGAACTTCAAATTATCATGTACCAGTCTATCTAACAACCTACTAATCACTTACTCTCAAGGTTGAACGTCAAATTATCATGTACCAGTCTATCTAACAACCTACTAATCATGTACTCTCAAGGTTGAACTTCAAATTATCATGTACCAGTCTATCTAACAACCTACTAATCACGTACTCTCAAGGTTGAACTTCAAATTATCATGTACCAGTAGGGATGAGATAGGAAGATGGATAAACATCCCTATAAAGTAGAGACTGTATACAGTATGTAATGAAAATAATCTGGGTAACGAGTTTCATCATTGATTTAACTGTAGTTACTTCAAAGAGAAAAAAGGACTATATTTTTACCATTAAAAACCCCAAAAGAAATGCAAACAAACAATACTACAGAAGGTTATCTATTTTAAATTTCAGGGCTTTGTTTACTTCCCGGAAAAATAAATTCCTAGATCTATATAAACTATTAGAGTTGTTACGGTAAAATTAAATTCTATAGCATGGCTCTTCCTTTTAATTCAGTGGTCCTTAACTATCTACTAAGTGAAAAATATTGTATCTGAATTAGAATATATTTCAATTTATACAACAATATCTGATATACAGTGGATTTGTCCATTCAGTCAAGGAAAGTACTCTATCTTTAATGCATCTGCAGGACTTGTCAGTCAGAACTCTAACCTACCGTTAATGCCTTTGCAGGAATTGTCAGGACTCTGATCTACCTATAATGCATTTGCTGGACTTGTCAATACTCTAATTTACTTTTAATGCATTTGATGGACTTGTCAAGATTCTTATTTACCTATAATGCATTTGCTAGACTTGTCAGTACTCTCATCTACCGTTAATGCATATGATGGATTTCCCAGTACTTTAATCTGTGTTTAATACATTTGCTGGACTTGTCAGTACACTAATCTACCTTTAATGCATTTGCTGGATATGTCGGTACTCTAATCTACCTGTAATACATTTGCTGGACTTGTCAGTACACTAATCTACCTTTAATACATCTGCTAGACTTGTCAGTACACTAATCTACCTCTAATGCATTTGATGGACTTGTCAGCACTCAAATTTACCTGTAATACATTTGCTGGACTTATCAGTACTTTAACCTGTGTTTAATACATTTGCTGGACTTGTCAGTACTCTAATCAACCTTTAATGCATTTGCTGGACTTGTCAGCACGTTAATCTACGTTTAATGCATTTGCTAGACTTGTCAGTACTCTAATATACCTTTAATGCATTTGCTAGACTTGTCAGTACTCTAATCTGCCTATAATGCATTTGTTAAACTTGTCAGTGCTCTAATATACCTTTAATGCATTTGCTAGACTTGTCAGTACTCTAATATACCTTTAATGCATTTGCTAGACTTGTCAATACTCTAATACACCTTTAATGCATTTGCTAGACTTAATAGTATTCTAGTCTTAGTCTACCTTTAATGCATTTGCTGGACTGTTAGTAAAATCAGGTGCAATTTATGACATGGAAAGTAAAAGTTATACACTCAGTGGAGTATATCTGAAGTGCCATCTTGAGCGGTATTACGGTATTGTGCAAAATAAGGTCACTGTGACCTCCTGTTGTGTTAGTTAATTATTGTTAAGGTACCTTAACCCATTCCCTGTATGTTTTAGTATTATGCATTACTGACGTTTTAGAAGTGTCTCATCATTATATGAAAGTGAGGTCACTGTGACCTACATTTCCACCACTTGTTTATCTTCGACCCGTATTGGCAATCTACTGAGTCTAAAAATATCAGATAGTGTGCCAGGATCCATTTCGACAATAATAATAATCAGATGATATAAACGGTAACTGCAAGTATGCGAATCCTTATAGAAGAAATTATAAAACAAACCTTTAAACATGGTTGAATTTGCTTACCACGCGACTCTTAAACATTTTCACAAGAATTTAAAGTTCGTAGATAAATATCAGATACTAGTAGTCTGTTCGTTGTATTATATTAACCATCGTTTGTTGGGAAAAGAGTGTGTATGCCGTATATATCCTTATTATGTCGTATATATCCGTATTATGACATATATATTATTATTATGTCGTATATATCCGTATTATGTCGTATATATCCTTATTATGTCGTATATATCCGTATTATGTCGTATATATCCGTATTATGTAGTATATATCCTTATTATGTCGTATATATCCTTATTATGCCGTATATATCCTTATTATGCCGTATATATCCGTATTATGTCGTATATATCCTTATTATGTCGTATATATCCGTATTTATCAAATATATACGTATTGCTATTCATTGGGCATCGGGGTTGGGGTTAAGGGTAGAGTTCAGAATTAATTTAAATCGGCGCCTTTCCAGTGGTGGATACACAGTTTCAAAGAGTGTGCTGCTATGTGTGTGATTAGTTTTGTTGTGAGTAACCCATTGATGCAGACCATATTGCGATAAATAAAAAAATTTAAAAAAAGAAAAAGAAAACCACACACAAAAACCTCTCAGCGACGAACTTGCCGTCGACGAACTTGCCTCTTTGTCTTCCCAATAATTTGTACAAAGTCTGGTTACAATCTAATGATCAAGAAAGAGGAAAGAAAAAGCGAAAGAAAGAACATTTAGACGACTCCAGATGCACAATGAAGAAATTGGAACGAACTAGTGAATTGACAAAATTGCAAAATATATATTCCGACTGAAAAGTTCAACAATCATACAGAATGGATGCTATAATTGTTTCGCTTAATTTCTCTTTTTAGCAGGGTAGTAACTCTGACGAAAACACACATCCTCTTCTGTCAAAAATTATCAATAGCACCTCAGTGATGAAAATATAAATAACCTGAAACAGAGTTTCTAAATCCGACGGATGACTTGTATCAACTTGTAGAATGCATCACGGAAAAGGTCAAATGTAATGTTTGGATGATAGCATAGTAATATTCTTAATGTATACATGATAGACTAGTAATATTCATATCCGAGTTTGTCGTACACTGTATATTCTGGGGCAGATGGAGGTGTGGAGGGCGAGCCGGTGCGCCTCTCTCTCTCTCTCTCTCTCTCTCTCTCTCTCTCTCTCTCTCTCTCTCTCTCTCTCTCTCACACACACACACACACACACACACACACGAATTAGGCGCGAGACAACCTGAACGTTTTCTAGACAAAGTTTTCTTTCAGTTAAGCAGTTCAAACTGTGACCTGGAAATGCTAATTATGCCATGGAAACGCGTAAAATGCAGGAGCTCACGGGGGCTTCGCCCTCTGGGCCCCTTCTAGGGATTCCATCCCACAAGTCCTTTGCCTCCTTGTCAACGCCTCCCGTAAACGATATTTCTAAATCCACCCCTGATATTTGGAGTCAAAACTTCTTACTAAAGAGACAAAAATGTTTGGTTCTATTTCTCATTATTATTGCACAAACATTCGATATACAAATAATTAAAAGTAAACGTCACGCAATTGTCTGTATCGTAAATGTCACTAAAATTGAAATGAACTTTGTAAAAAGTGTAAAATTAACGAGAGGAAGTTTGACATTATTATGTTTATCAGTAAAAGCCAAAAGTGGCACACACAATGCTTGGAAAAAGTCAAAATAAAGTAAAATAATTGCTTACTGACCAGCATATTGAATTATCAAAAACTCTCAAAATAGACAAAAATAAGCAGTCTCATATTTTTTGGACCTGTTTTGTTTTGTGTTGTTTGTTTGCTTTATTTTAAAAAGATATATTTACCAACAAACTTCGAACAATGTGAATTCGAAGTTTTGTGTCAGCCTTGACGAATATAATGTACGACCTAGGGGAAGTAACTATTGTAAGTTCTGGTATAAGAAGGAGAGAGTTAACGACTCTAATATTTGCGTATAATAATGGTGATTTAGACTGACAGAATATTTGTTGAACTCCTTCTATCCCGCAAAAGTGGTAAAACTGAGAAGGCGAAAGCGCAAGAGAGAATGATGACAAGAACAAGGGTTAATGAAAGAAGGAGGCAGACATAGATAGATGAATATATAGAAAGAATGATGACAAGAACAAGGGTTAATGAAAGAAGGAGGCAGACATAGACAGATGAATAGATAGAAAGAATGATGACAAGAAAAGGATTAATGAAAGAAGGAGGCAGACATAGATGAATAGATAGATAGAAAGAATGATGACAAGAACAAGGGTTAATGAAAGAAGGAGGTAGACATAGATGAATAGATAGAAAGAATGATGACAAGAAAAAGGGTTAATGAAAGAAGGAGGCAAACATAGGTAGATAGTTAGAATGTTTACTGATCGAGCTTAACGATTTCAAAATAACTGATTGGGTACATATTTGTAAAATCCACGACTTTAGGGGAAATACACGGAAAATAACACATGCACACACACACACACACGTTGACTGTAACTCTGTGATACGGAAATAATCTCGCTCTCTCTCTCATACACACACACACATATACACACATACATTGGCGTTAAGAAAACAGAGAGAGAGAGAGAGAGCATGAGCGTATGTGTATGCATGCGTATGTTATAAGATGATCCTTGTATAACAGTCGTAATCAGTCACACTGCCCACCATTCCACCACCCACCCACACCCCCGTTCCCCCTTTCCTCAGTTAGTCCGCGTTAGTTACAAGGTGGGGAGGGGTTGTTCTTAGAACTAAGGTCGTATGTAGAGGATGGGGACTGACTTTTCTGTCAATCAGAAAATTAAAACGGATAAAATCGTCAGATGCTAGAAACGGGATTGAAGTCAGAATCTGATACCGAAAATTGGATATTCCCACACTTTTAATGTATATGCAACCTTCAATTGTCTGAAAGTTAGGGCTACGTCATTTTGTTCATCTTATTTTTTTCTTTTTTCTCTCTCTTTTTTGCTTTTTATTCTATGGAGGTTAGATCTTGAAAGTATGTAATGCATATTATCTGTCAAATCTGAACTTGCTCATTTTCTTGCACAAGGTAGTAGTGGGGAGAATAATTCAAAACAACAAAGAAACAAAAAAAAAAAACAACAAAAAAACAACAAAATAAACAATACAAATGTGCGCTATGCTGCATGGGAGCTTGTCATATTTTGGAAATTCGTGTATGCTGTATGGGAACTCGTAATATTTGTAAAATCGTGTAAATCAGGAACTGTATCATATATCATTTTCAAGACACCACTAACGAGTGATCTTGTAACCAAGTAACCCTGTAACAACTTACAAGAAGGCCATGTTCTTGGAATAATTAGTCTTGCATCGTGTAAGTGTGGTATAATTCTAAATTTAGTGTATTGGTACTAACAGTAACATATTGGGAATGTTTACATTTTTGGGGGTCCGTTGAGTCAAACGCAAACAATGAGTAAACGTTTTAAAACATGTTGCGTCGACACTTGCGATAGGACAGTGGTTAAAGTGTTGGCTAAGTACAAGTTTGATTCTATGGATTTCTCAATTCTCGCTCTTGTATATTCTATAGTCTTCCACGAGAGAGAGAGAGAGAGAGAGAGAGAGAGAGAGAGAGAGAGTAATTACAATGCAGCTAATGTGTGCCTTTGTTGGCAACAATGAGAAATAGTTTGTACATATTTGTTGGGAAAATGGATGGTTTGGTTTTGGGGGGTTTTCAGCACATGATAAGCTATGCTTGGCGGCCAGTCTATTTGGTGGAGGAAGAACCCGGGAACACCCCGAGATTAACCACCGATCTACGGGATGCTACTGGCAAGCTTTCTCACACACCCTTGGGACAATGGAAGCAAAATAAATGAGGTATACTGAAAATTATACAAGGTCGTCATTCAGGATCTTTCACTCTCGGTCATTCTATAAGAAAGAAAAACAAAAAACAAAGAGAAAATACATTTTAATATAATCTAAATGTTGACCATGCTAGTGGTTGATTCTGGCTCAGTTGTTTTTCTTTTGTACTGATTTTCGAATGTCAAAGTGTACTAGAAAACCGACCAAAATACAAGTGCACTAGAAAACCGACAATAATGCAAAGTGCACTAGAAAACCGACTAGTTTGCAAAGAGCACTAGAAAACCGACAAAAATACAAAATTTGAAAGACACTGAAGCAGCTTCGTTTTAATCCCTTGCTACGTAAGCATATTTAAACTGTAATGAGTCAGTTACAACTCAAAATAAAAAGATAATTGCTCAAAATAATAGCGATTTTTGCAGAATTTGCCATTTCTATACCACTGTATCTACATTGGAATTCGCCATTTCTATACCACTGTATCGACATTAAAATGTGCCACTTCTGTACTACTATATCTACATAACATTTCGCCACTTCTGTACTACTATATCTACATAACATTTCGCCACTTCTGTACTACTATATCTACATAACATTTCGCCACTTCTGTACTACTATATCTACATAACATTTCGCCACTTCTGTACTACTATATCTACATAACATTTCGCCACTTTTATATCACTATATCTACATTTCAATTCGCCACTTCTATACTACTATATCTACATTACAATAATATAGACTGCGTATAGAAAACATTGCGGTTTCACCAACATCTAAGCTTTAGTTAACAACTACGTATGCAAAGCATAAGTACTGCATTGGAAACTTAATGGTAGGATAAGCAGTTAAAAAATAATAAATGCGTCAGAATTTCAATAATAGAGCGTACTAACAAAATATAGACTGGGCCAGCAATGTTCTCGATGTACCTTTGGTGCATTAATTGTTGATCCGGAACATCGAAGCACTTACAAAAATACTTACAGCACAATCTTATCAGGCAACAAACCAAAACCCATTAAATTGTTCTTAGGTCTCACTGTACAGTTGTTTTGGTGAATTTTCATCCGACAATGACATGTTGCAGAAAAATGAGAATAATTTTACATTAAAGATACAAATAAAACCTAGCCAATGATTTTTGTGGAAAGCATGGTTGTAAGATTTTGACTGAGGTATTCAGGTTAATTCCATGTACAAGTGAAGGCTTTTTTACTTAATCGACACTACCACCAACCCCTCTTTTTTACATTACTTTTTGACAGCAAAGAGCTATTTTTAATATTTTCCTGTAACAAGGAGGCTCAAAGAATCAGTATGTGCCTTATGCATGATTAAAGTTCACTGGTATTATAACAAATTAACATACTTCTCATCACCCCTTAACCATCTCGATTTTGAGAGACTTACCGCTGTAGCAGGCATACATAAATGCGTAAGCCAAGTTGGCTGTTCATTTGCAGCCAAAGTTACGCAATGCTAGTCTAACTGTGACATACAGTCACCAAACAAGTTAACCCATTTTCAAGCCTAACTCAAAGTAAATGTAAACCATATTATAGATTTAGCTTCTGTGTGAATTTATAAACACTAGGCTTATGCTAATTAGGCTCATGCATTCTACCTTAAAAATTGGGGGGATGTCAAAATACGAAACTGTACAGTGAGACCTTAAGAATTCACATACGAGTCTGATTAGGGGAAAAGCTTCTCAGTTTCAAAACTTTGGGCAATTCTGAATAAAACGCATCCTTAATATGGGTAAAATTCACAACGGTTTGTTTTCTATGATTTATTGCATTTGTCAATGACCGAGAAGCCATCATATGCAGCAACGGCAATGAGACACCTTCATACTTCATCTTTAACTTTCCACACTTAAACCTAAAATTTCCTTATAACATGTCAGTTTCATCATTTTTCAAAGTTGATAAACCCTGAAGTGTTATTGTCTGGTGCTCTCTGTGATATATCACAGCACAAGTAGTATAACTTTTCATGAAATCTCAAAATGTAGTGAATAAAAGATGTAAAAGAAGTCAAGCTGCTTCTCTTATAAAGTAACTGCAAAATGTGCATGCTAAGTGCTTAAAAAGTATGAACGATGCACAGCGTATATAAACTGACTAGCACTCTCTCACTGATTTCATGAAGAAGGTCAAATCTATGCTACAACGAAGAAATCTTAGGCAAAGTATAAGGGAGGCAACTCCTCAGGTGACCAAAATATATGGACCAATGTTAGTAAACTCAACCCCATCATTAGGGAAACTTAAACAATTAAATTCTATACCCAGACTCACCCCACTGCCGATAAGAGAATATTTATGTAAAATGATTGTTTTAAGATCAATAGGAAAGTCACATTTGGATCATTTTAACACTGGTCAGCTCATATTGTTTCTGAAGCTGCTATTTAGAGAAGTTTGTTTTGCTAGTGATTGTAACATGCCTAGAATCAAATCAAGAAAATCATGCAAAAGAAATCAGGAGAGGAGAAAAACAAAATTTAAAAAGGGACATCCATTTCACACAACTCACCAAAGCTCCAATGAAGTTGATGTGGATACTCCTGTGAAAGCTCCACAGCAACTGATGCGGCTGACTCCCTAGGAAATCTGTGATGTCGTCCAGGCCAGCAGTATTACTTCGGCAGGTGTACTACCATACACCTTGAGGCCTACAAGAAAAGAAAACCCAGAACTTTAAAAATGCAGTCAGTCATCAGAATACTCAGATGAAAATGTAATTATTTATTTGAAGAAAAATAAGAAAGAAAAAAATATCACATTTGTTTGAAGTTTTCAACCCCAAATGTGTGATTCATTTTTCTGGTCTGTGTAATTCAGCCGCTCATTCATCTTCACTTGGATCTGGTCAGTCTACCATTCATTTGTCAAAATACAGAGGAATTCAAGTTAAACCTAATGATCCATTTTATCAGCAATTAAACAAAATTGATACAAAGGCGAAATATGACAGTAAGAGGCAAATTACTTTTCAGTACAAAAGAAATATCTACTTTCTTTGCAATTAGACAAACAATCAAACAATCTGTACGAACTCTGTTTTCTCTGAAGGACTTCAGGAGATTGCCGAGGAACATGAATATCGTTTAAATACAATAAGATAAACAGAACAGTACTTAAAATAGAAACACTGCAAATAATTTGTAATTATTACGTTACAGTATGCACTTTGGAAAGCCATAATGTCCTGTGCACTCACCGGTTTTGCGACAAATTTGTCTTTTATTATTAACCGATGCTGTTTCCAAAAATAAATGTGAAATCTCTATGCATGTTTTATTGTGGCAAATATGGGACACATGTAGATTTTTTTAGATGAACACATTAGGATGGTGCAAGCAAAATAGTAGACAATATGTTTTATTAGTTTTTTTCGCTTCCCTCTGTACGAACCATTCCATACCATGTTGAAGGTTTTGGTCCAAGCCAAATTATACATGTGTCTGATTTGACAGTTTTCTTGCTTAAAATAACATCAAATTGCTGCTTTTCAGCAAGTGTTTGATTGGTGGTGTATATATAGGCTATTATAACTGAAATGTCTGTAAATAAGATGAAATCTATGTATTGAAATAGTATATCATGAGTAGATAAGAATATAAAGTCATGCAATTAAAGCGAATCATCATTAAATTAAGGAAATATAGAAAGTATGTACTGTAAATATTGATAAACTGAATATGAAATATTTCAATTAAACCACCAACCACCTTGTATGAAACTTATAAGATTTTGTTGCTCATTAGCAGATTGAATTAGAAGAGATAGCTCTTAACTCTGACAGTGCTGAATTAGCTCCCTTTTTCTACTATGATGTATTATATATCAAATCTATAGGGAGTATGTGCTTGGAATACCTTAACTTGTCAGAATTTAGGCACAGAGGTAATAAGAAAATGATTTTTGGCACAACTAATAAGATTTGACCAGATTGAAAAAATGACATCAGTTCTTAAGGTCTCACTCTACAGTTGTTTTGGTAAATTTTCATTGGACAATAACATATTGCAGAAAAATGAGAATAATTTTACATTAAAGATACAATAAAACCTAGCCAATGATTTTTGTGGAAAGCATGGTTGTAAGATTTTGACTGAGGTATTCAGGTTAATTCCATGTACAAGTGAAGGCTTTTTTACTTAATCGACACTACCACCAACCCCGCTTTTTTACATTACTTTTTGACAGCAGAGAGCTATTTTTAATATTTTCCTGTGACAAGGAGGCTCAAAGAATCAGTATGTGCCTTATGCATGATTAAAGTTCACTGATATTATAACAAATTAACATACTTCTCATCACAGGGGCTCGTTCTAAAAAAAATTAGGAGTATCGGTCAATGGATAGATGGCTGGGGGGATCCAACCTGTAATAATATATTGTATTGTTACAGGTTGGATGCCCCCCCCCCCCCCCAGCCCTCTATCCATTGACCGAGACTCCTAATTTTTTTTTTTTTTTTTTTTGTAACGAGCCCCTGTGGTCCAACTGTGACATACAGTCACCAAACAAGCCAACCCATTTTCAAGCCTAACTCAAAGTAAATGTAAACCATATTACAGATTTAGATCCTGTGTGAATTTATAAACATTAGGCTCATGCCTTCTACCTTAAAAATTTGTTCTTGCACATGATTTTCATAGTATCCGGCCATTATTTCTTTTCTTGAATTCATTTTCTAATTTGCATTTATGATATTTCTTCTATTGAATTTCTAACACATCTGACACTGTTTTATCGCAATAGAGATAAAAAATATAAAAAATTAAGAAACAAATTGAAAAAAAACAAACAATGTCCTCAGCTATCTTGAGTGATATATTTATCAGAATTGTGTTATATATTTGTTTTTAGTGAACAAACTTACCAGGAAGTTTTGCCATTTTGGTACAGTTAGCAACAAAATGTAATAATAAGTGAAATTAGTATGTAACTTTGTGTACTTTAAATGTGGTAATTAGTTAGTATCTGCTTGTGACATTTAATACTTACTAATTCATCCTAGAATAAACATAAAAAGCCTAAACAATGCACATATTACCCTACATCATCTAGAGATATGTGTCATTCAACAATACATGTTAAAAACAAGCACTCTGACGAGATAGCAGAATTCAATGCATTTAAGAGTCGTACAAACTTTAACAGGCTATTGAAGATAACACAACAAGAGAAAATACAACAGCTTGGAATATCAAAACAGCAATGTCGTTGAGGAAAATAAGAATTTAGCCACAACGGATAAAACTTTAGCCACAACGCCGCAACGGATAAGAATTTAGCCACAACGGATAAGAATTTAGGTACAACGGATAAGAACATTTCAAAGTCTTGATTTTAAACGAATGAAATGTTTTGAACGATGAAGTCGATGGTTTGCTCAGAAGGCTGAATGAATTAGTAGAAAACGTCAACCAATTACTTTTATCAGAAAAAATCAATTACTTGTATCAGAAAAAAATCCCCGATATCGCGCTGGAGGACGATATCGAAGAGTTGTAAAATGAATTAATTATGATGAAAAAAGCGTAATGAAAAGAAATGAAGTTTTAAATCTATGTCACTGTTTACTTACTGAGGAATGTTTTAAATCTATGCCATTGTTTACTTATATAGGACGGTTTTAAATCCATGTCGTGGTTTTCTTATTTCAACATGATTTTCAAAATGTTTTTAGTCGTCAAAGCCGTAGAGCCAAAGCCTTAGCCAGTTGAATCCAACATTTCAACCAAAATTAACAATTGCACCAAACAATCTTTCAACTTTGGTGTTTTAGGTGGCTTTCTGCACAATTTACAATTTGAAAATTAGTCAAAAGACAACAGAGGCTGCACTATAATCAACAACTTCAGTAATACTCGTGTTCAATTTTCTGACTGCGGTAATCCTTACTTGAATTTTAGTCACACTTTCAAACGGCAACACAAAAAATATCACCTCAGACCAATCATTTTTGAATATTATTGTATTTTTGCTAATTCGGGTAATTTCCGTTGCTTCTACAGACATTCAAAGAAAACGACATTTTTCCTGATTTCTACCAAACACTGGACAGTATATATCCTGTGGCGATGGGCGAGCGGCAAAGCAACAGGTGTGGATACACTGTACACTGGAAGCTGTAGCTGCTGACCTGCACAGGCGGCTCAGGGCATACGGTCGCTTTTCGCCGGACCGAAGCAGTAGTAGAACTCGGCAGCCTCATGGGCGACTGGGCAGCCCTATTAAGGATCACACTGCTCACCTCTTAAGCACGAGAACTGGGCATCCTTCAGAGACTCTGTGAAATCAGCTGCATCCAAAACCCTCGGTCCCACCACAAGTAAACATCACGACTGGTTTGATGAGAACGATGCTGCCATACAGAGACAACTTAACAAGAAACATCGGCTCCATAAGGCCTGTTTAGAAGACAGCACTTCGTCATCTAAGAAGGCAGCCTTCAACAACATCAATAGAGTTGCAAGACTCATGACTGAGCAACAAGGAAGTCGAGATTCAGTCCTATGCAGTCATAAATGACATGAAGAACTTCAATGATATAATGAAGAGAATCAACGGACCACATTCATCAGGAATATCTCTAATACTGAGTGCTAATGTCACCACACAGCGCACTAACAGAGAAAAGAAACTACACATATGGGCAGAACGCTTCAACAACATCCTCAATCAACAATCATCTGTCAGCGAGGAGGCAATTGATCGACTAACCCGAGTGGAAATCAACGTATCATTTGCTGATTCTCCAACGCTAACTGAAACTGAAAAGGCAATTGACGTGCTGTCAAATGGCAGAACACCGAAAGCAGATGTTATACCAGCAGACGTCTACAAAGCCGGAAGCTCGCACATGGCACAGAAACTGACTTAACTCTTCCTGTCAATATGGACTCAAGTAACTAATCCCCAGAAGTACAAGGATGCATCCATCGTCCACTTGTTCAAGCGTAAAGGCAACAGACAATCCTGCGACAAATATTGTGGCATCTCCTTGCTGTCAGTTGCCAGCAAAATCCTCGCCAGAATTCGGCTGAATCGCCTTGTGAACCACATTGATCTAGGGCTCCTGCCTGAGAGATAGTATGGCTTCAGGAAAGGACAAGGGACCAGAGACATGGTGTTTGCAGCTCGTCAACTCCAGCAGAAATGCCAGGAACAGAACTCCAGCATGTACACGACATTCTTAGACGTGACAAAAGTCTTTGACACAGTCCGTCGTGAGGGCCTTTGGAAAATCATGGCAAAATTTGGTAGCGCAGAGAAATTCATCTTAATGACAATTCCATGATCGCTCGTATTATGGACGACGGCGAGTCATCTGAACCATTCCTAGTAACCAGTGGAGTCAAGCAAGGCTGTGTGTTGGCTCCAACCCTATTCAATATGATGTTCTCTATGCTATGCTTACTGATACCTTCAGTAACTATGACACTAGGATCGACATCAGAGACCTAACTGATGACAAGCTCTTCAATCCGAGGAGGCTACGAAGTTACAGGAAGTGACTGTTTGTGATTTCTTAATTGATGACGACTGTTTCCTGAATGCCAAATTTGAGTCTGACATGTAACAGAGTAGCGACCATTTATCTTCAGCTTGTGACAATTTTAGTCTCACAACAAAAGTATCAAGAAGACAGAGGTGATGCACCAGCCTGCATCAGGAAAGTCTTACGTAAAGCCTATTATCATTTTAAATGGCCAAACTCTCCTGACAGTTCACAAGTTCACCTTCTTCGGCAGTACACATGTCACGTGCAGTCCACATCGATGACGAAACCAACGCCAGAATTACTAAAGCAAGTGCGGTCTTTGGCAGACTACGCGCAAATGTGTGGGAGCGCAGAGGCATCAGCCTGCAAATAAAACTGAAGGTATAGAAAGCCACTGTGCTGCCGACCGAGTTTTATGCAATCGAAACCTGGACGGTGTACAGACGCCGTGCCAAGAAGCTGAACAATGTTCACATAGGCTGCCTGAGGAAACTGATGAGGATAAGATGGCAGGACAGGGCTACAGACACTGAGGTTTTCACACGGGCAGACATTCAAAGCATTCACGCTCTTCTGATGAAATCATAGATGAGATGGGCAGGTCACGTCATCAGGATGTCAGATGACTACCAAAGAAGATCTTCTACGACGAGCTGAAGGAGGGAAAGCGATCTTAGAGAGGTAAGAAGAAACGCTTCAACGATTCTCTCAAGACATCCTAGAAACATTTCAACATTGACCCCGACTGTTGGGTAGATCTCGCTGTCTCATTCGTACTGGAGCCATATGCTTTGCGGTGAGCAGACTTGCAGAGGCATTGCAGAAGCGCGAGCAGCGTAAATCTCAGAACTGCAGGACATCCTTTATTTATCAAGCAGCTCTAAGTGGCGTCTTCTGTCCAGTGTGCCACAGACAGTTCACTAAGTGGCGTCTTCTGTGAAGTGTACCACAGACAGTTCTCTAAGTGGCGTCTTCTGTCAAGTGTGCCACAGAGTTCACTAAGTGGCGTCTTCTGTCAAGTGTGCCACAGACAGTTCACTAAGTGGCGTCTTCTGTCCAGTGTGCCACAGACAGTTCACTAAGTGGCGTCTTCTGTCCAGTGTGCCACAGACAGTTCACTAAGTGGCGTCTTCTGTCCAGTGTGCCACAGAGTTCACTAAGTGGCGTCTTCTGTCAAGTGTGCCACAGACAGTTCACTAAGTGGCGTCTTCTGTCCAGTGTGCCACAGACAGTTCACTAAGTGGCGTCTTCTGTCCAGTGTGCCACAGACAGTTCACTAAGTGGCGTCTTCTGTCCAGTGTGCCACAGACAGTTCAGCCGACAAATTGGCCTGACCAGCCACTCACGTACTCAGAGAAACCAAACCAGTTAGTTATGTCATGGTCATCTTCGAACTCGAAGGACGAACACTGCAAAACTAGTGTTTAACTCGCCGTCTTAGGTTATGTTACTCCATCTTTTTTGATTTATTCTGTTAGAGTCCTTGTAAATATTTTGAGGTTTGACATTAATCTGAAGACATTTAGTGACTGTTTGTTTCTTGTAAATGGTGTAAGAGAGTGCGATGAAGCTTTAGACGAAGTAAGGCGTTAGTTTCGTTGGGTAACTGGTTCAGCATACAGAAGAAGATTAGATGAAAGAAACGCTAACGTGTAAACGAATGAGACTTAAAATAACAGGACAGAAAGGGCGTTAAATAACATCGAAGGTAGATCGAGCCATACGAGGTTAATAATATAAAGAATACAAATCATATGGCGAATAACAGTCTTTTCAAGTGCACTGGATCTACCAAGGGATCATATGCGTCACGGATTGCTTAAGATAAATGCAAAAAGCTTTCGGCGAACAGTGAAACGTTAGGAAAGGAATGCAATTAAGACACTTTCATTATCTTGGATAGTTTTTCTTCTCTTTGCCAAAATGTAAATATATATTGTTCTACATGAGCCACTCATTGTGTGTGTTTGTTATCTGTGTACGTATATCATTGTGTGTGTTTGTTATCTGTGTACGTATATCATTGTGTGTGTTTGTTATCTGTGCACATATATCATTGTACCCTAAGGAAGAGCTAGCCTTTGGCTGAAACGTAGGGAAACTTTGTTTTTCTCCCGGCACCGTGTCGCAATTTTTGTGCCAATTTATATATATGTATATATATATATATATATATATATATATATATATATATATATATATATATATATATATATATATATGTATATATATATATATATATATATATATATATATATATATAGAGAGAGAGAGAGAGAGAGAGAGAGAGAGAGAGAGAGAGAGAGAGAGAGAGAGAGAGAGTTTTCAGAGAATTATAACAGTTCTAAACTTTCTCTAGTTCTTAGTATAGCAGCATGTGGATTTTCCCCGAATTAGTTTCTGCTCAGGATGTTTGTTAAGACAAGAGGTATGGTTATATAGTGTCTGTGTTGTGTATTCAAGTGGTCGACACGGAAATTGCAAGGACCTCTAGTGTAATGTATATATATATATATATATATATATATATATATATATATATATATATATATACACACACTAGTACACGTTTCACATTTAGTTTCATACAACTCATGTGTTTGCACTTTTGACTCGAAATAAATTAAATGCGTTCATACTGGGAAGTAAAGCCTCGGAATAGTTCACGATCGCCAAAAACGAGATGCTTGTTAGCATGACATGTTTTTGTAACTTTCTCCATTTTATTAAAGCTATATTTTTAGCTGATAGATAAAATTTTGGGGATGAAAGATGATGAAGTTATTAAACATTGAAGAATATACACGTGATATATTGCAAGTTTTGCCCATGTGTCTAACCATTAGAGCAGCAGAACATTCGCACGAAAGCTGTCAAATGCTATGTAACGGATCAAATCTTGCCTGGTACAAAAGTTGTCAAATGCTGTGTAACGGATCAAATCTTGCCTGGGACAAAAGCTGTCAAATGCTATGTAACGGATCAAACCTTGCCTGGGACAAAATTGTCAAATGCTGTGTAACGGATCAAACCTTGCCTGGGACACAAATTATCGAATTTCTATGAACACTGACTTACGGCTGGTGCTTGATATGTGCATTTTGGGGATTCGCTTATGCGTGAAAAATGATGTAAGATAAATATTCGTACATTTAATTTTAGTCAGCCTGTCGTGGTTCTGCTACAGCTGTATCGTCATTTCCTTATAAACTAATTCCTTAGAGCAACATGTTGTTTTCAACCACTTTATTATATTTCTGACATCACTGGCTGTGACGCCGGTAAAGTCAGAAAATAATAAATAGTGGCGGAGAATTGCGCCAACGGGATAAGTAATTTATTTTTATAGAGTGAAATGATTTGTTCAACTCAGATACGATTTATTGAACTGGAATTTCATTTCAGTTGAATCCTTGACTGAATATGTTAAAAACTAATTTTTAATAGAGTTTACAAACGTAAAATTAACATTGTGGAAAATAAACCAGGCTTTAAAAAAGCTTGAAAATTGTTACATGTAGAATGTCCAACAGGGAAAACAAAATAAATAAATAAATAAATAAAAGATAATGCTAAATCTACCGGATTAACGTCTAACACATTCCTATGTTTTATGGTTTACCAAATACTACTACTACTAATAATAATAATATAACAACAGTACCGTGAAGGGTACATTTAACACCCGTCCCGTGCTGTAGTGGTTCCTTCTTTTTAGATTTACCATGACCGTGGTATGTGGCCGTTAGACCTTAGAATCGATAGGTTTCTTTATTACCCTATGTTCAAGTCATCCACAACGTTTGGTCATGGAACTTACTCAAGAACAAAAGTTAGTCTGTAACACCCACTTTTCTCTGAGCAACGATAACCTTAACCTCTGACCTTTTGACCCCAAAATCTATAATTTTATTTAATTACTAAAGTGCAAGCCTTCCACAAATTTTTGTCAAGATATGTGGTATAAAATTAACGCTTTTACGCAAAACCCATTTTTCTTCTTTCAGTCACATTCACTTTGACCTTTGACTTTTTTAACCCCCAAAATCAATACACTTCTGTCCAACACCACGTATAAGTCAGTTACAAATATTTAATGACGGTAAATGGTCTAAAACTGAAACTTCATTGCAGAAACGAAACCATTTTTCTTCTTTCAGCCACAGTGACTTGATTCGAAATCGACAGGCTTCTTCCTCAAAGTACAAGCCCTCCACAAAGCGTCATCCAGGTCGATGATGTAGAACTAATGTTATTGTGCGGAAGTCATTTTTTCCTTCAATCACAGTGACATCGACCGTTGAGCTTTTGACCCAAAAATCAATAGGTTTCTTCCCTACCCAAAGTGCAAGTCATTCACAAAGTTTGGTACTGGTATATGATGTAGAACTAACATTATTGTGCGGAAAAGCTTTTTTATTCGTTCAATCATAGTAACCTTGATCTTTGACCTTCTGACCCCGAAATCGACAGGCTTCTTCTTTACCCAAGTGAAAGCCGTCCATAAAGTTTAGTGGCCATAGATGATGGAGAACTGAAGTTATTATGTGGAAACCATTTTCTACTTTCAGTCACAGTGACCTTGACGTTCGATCTGTATACCCAATAATTGAAAGATTTCTTCCTTACACCAAGTGCAAGCCATCCACGAAGTTTGGGCTAGCTCTGTGATGAAGAACTCATCTCATAATGATATAAATAATAATAATGAGGACTTAGTACAGCGCTTAATCTTTAGAAGCTCCATGAGATTTACAATAATAGTTAACGCATAAGGACATATAAATGGATACGATTACAAAAAAACAAACACCATGAAATTACAAACAAAGAACATGCTGAAAATATTTAAGCTAAGAAAACATTGCTAAGTCATAAGTCTGTTTTTGCAGTCGAAATAGGTGAGTTTTAAAAGCACTCTTGAATGAGATCACAGTGTCATTGTGTCTAAGTTTAACAGGCAATTCATTCCACGTAGCTGGGCATTGGTACGCAAAAAGAACGTTGTCCGTATGACTTGGTTTTGATAGTGGGAATAATGAGAATACGAGTGTCGGAAGAGGAGCGTAAGTATCTAGAAGGGGTGTACACGTGAGTGAGATCAGATAGGTATTTTGGACTGGAGGCAGTCAACGAAATGTAGCATAGAGAACAAATTTTGTGTTTGATTCTGGAGCGAACGGGTAACCGGTGGAGGGTACATAGCAGAGACGAGGAGTGCTCGGTTTTTGCTACTCTAAGGATGATCCGAACAGCTGTGTTTTGAACTTTTTGAAGTTTCTGCAGGAGATACTGAGACGAACCAGATAAAAGTGAATTACAATAGTTCAGTCGAGAGAGTACTAATGAACACAGAAGTTTTTTAGTGGCATCAACTGAAAGAAAATTGCGAATGGAGCTGATACGTTTCAGCTCCAGATATGCAGCTTTGCATATGTTCATGACATGTTGGTGTAATGAGAGAGTACTGTCGAGTGACAAATAGGTTTCGTACTGATTGTGTGAATATAATGTTGGTGTTGCTGATACTTATTGTTTGAGGTAAAGGATGGGAATGAGAAAGTCTTTTTGTGTTGTGATCAGAATGGCTTCAGTTTTATCATCATTCATTTGCAGCTTGTTATATGTCATCCATGACTTCACATTGGAAATGCACCACTACACCTTGCACGGTAGCATCAACTTCAGTTGGGTGGCTAAATTTGTATAGTTGGGTGACATCAGCGTACAATTGGTGAGGCATCGAATAACAATCTATAACACTTGAGAGGGGCTGAGAGTATAGAATAAAGAGAACGGGTTCAAGAACAGACCTCTGTGGAATACCAAAACATAGATCAACGGGGCTGGAATGTTTTCCATTTACGGACACTAAGCATGACTTGAACCATAGTAAGGCTGTATCACGAATGCCAAATACATGCTGGAACGGTGAAGTAATATATCATGGTCTATTGTGTCAAATGCTGCAAACAAGTCAAGGAGGGTGAGAACTGTAATCTTTCCACTATCCAAAGCAGAGAGAAGGTCGTTAACTACTTTCAGAAGTGCAGTTTTGGTACTGTGGCGAGGGCGATATGCAGACTGTACATTTCTAAAAAGACTATTTAAATTCAGTTGAGATACCAGTTGGGACAAAACAACTTTTTCTAAGATTTTTTACATGAATGGGAGGTTAGAAACAGGGCGGTAGTTTTTTAAAATCATTATGGTCAAGCGTTGGTTTCTTCAACAGAGACTTTACAATGGCAGTTTTGAAAAATGATGGAAATTCCCCAGATGAGAGAGAAATATTAATAACATAGGTTAGTGAGGGACATAGTTGAATCTAAGCACTTAAGCAGAAGCTATGTCGGAATCGGATCAAGTTCATATGACTTCGGAGTTACTCTGACACTGTAACCTTGACCTTTGATCTTAAATTGAACGCCCTTTTATTTGCTCCAAATGCAAGCCATCCACAAAGTTTGGTCTAAGTGTGTGATATAGAACCAATGTCATTGTGCGGAAAACACTTTCCTTTAAGTCAGAGTGGCCTTGATTTTGGACCTTTTGACCACGAAATCGATATGTTGTTCCCCACCATACGTGCAAACGCACCACAAAGTTTGGTAACCGTAGATGTTGCAAAGCTATAGTTATTGTGTGGAAGTGAAATTTGGTAACATAGGTACAGACATACGGACATCATCGTAACACAGGTACAGACATACGGACATCATCGTAACATAGGTACAGACTTACGGACATCATCGTAACATAGGTACAGACTTACGGACATCATCGTAACAGATTCCGTCTTATGGCTGGTGTATAATAAATAATACACGTATTTGCAGTTGCAGAGAGGACAGCTTTGATCTTATCGGCTTAAATACAACGCAGCGTGTTTGTTTTTTCTACCACTGCTTTCAGGGGCATGTAGATTTTGTTCATGTCCGTACGTCAGTTCCTAAATCCGTCCGTCCGTCCCAGAAACTTGTTGGCAAGATTGCGCAAAAACCACATATTTGTATGCATATGCATATGACCTGGTAGACATATTTGTAAACATATGCAGATGACCTGGTAGACATAGTTGTATACATATGCAGATGACCTGGTAGACATATTTGTATCCGTATGTAGATGACCTGAAAGATATATTTGTATACAGATATAGATGACCTGAATAAATTTGCATGCCATTATAACAATTTCTAAAATTACATAATTTGTTTTAAATTGATGGACTTAGACTTTTGTATGGCTTGCAGTGTCAAACACAGTTCTGACGGGGATGGGGTCCGTATCCCCCCCCCCCCCCCCCCCCCGGCTGGGATTTGTTTAGTTTACTATCGATGCTGTCTGTCAGCAGATATACTCGTTCCAATTATCGACCCTTTTTCCTTTTTCACTGCCAGAGTGACTGGCACTGGCGAAATACGTAAATCACGTGATCGATAGGGAGGATAAGGATCGATAGAAAGTTAATAGATCTTATATTAAAGACTGAAAGATTTATTAAACCAAATGACATAGTTTATTGACCAAGACCGGATATAAAGAGAACTGATAAAAAAAAATATGCAGGAACCTCCACCAGTAAAACAGTAAAACAGGAACCTCCACCAGTAAAACATCTAATGTCCATCAGAGATATTGTTGTAGCACCTTCTGTTTTACAAAATTCTCAATATCCTGTTCTGTATTCTGCTGTTCCAGTAATTCATCCAAACAACTGTCAAGCCTGGGGTCACCCATTAAAGCCTTTGCTGCTGCTGCTGCTGCCCGTCTCTGTTGGACTTGGTAGTAGAGTCTGAGCGATGTAATTGTCAAAATGTTCAACAAAATGACCACTTGCCATTTCATGTAGCCTCATTCCTTTGCTAGTTCTAACATTGATTTAAATACCTTCCTTTATTCTTTAAGTACGTGTATCTCCTATTCCGCCAAGAAGCCCTTGGGGAAGAATGTTGTCTTGGTGTTTGTTTTAATTTCCAAGAGTGGGACTTTGTACTTTCTTTTTAGTCCAACGCCGGCCAACAAGTTCTTAACGATGAAGAAATGCTTTAAGAGCAAAGTATCATCTTGAGGGAGTCTGTGTTCAATACAGACATTTTTCAACACTAAGAAGCATCGTTCAAAAAACATTCAGGGTTTGCGGGTGCCGCGCCTTTCTTTTTCCTCAAGTCCGCTATAACAGTGCTGCATATAAGGTTTAGATACGCATACATTCTATTCATGAATGGATCTTTATCGTTGGTTAGGAATTTCCATTAGATACGCATACATTCTATTCATGAATGGATCTATATCGCTGGTTAGGAATTTCCATTAGATACGCATACATTCTATTCATGAATGGATCTCTATCGTTGGTTAGGAATTTCCATTAGATACGCATACATTCTATTCATGAATGGATCTCTATCGTTGGTTAGGAATTTCCATTAGATACGCATACATTCTATTCATGAATGGATCTCTATCGTTGGTTAGGAATTTCCATTAGATACGCATACATTCTATTCATGAATGAATCTCTGTCGTTGGTTAGGAATTTCCATTAGATACGCATACATTCTATTCATGAATGGATCTCTATCGTTGGTTAGGAATTTCCATTAGATACGCATACATTCTATTCATGAATGGATCTCTATCGTTGGTTAGGAATTTCCATTAGATACGCATACATTCTATTCATGAATGGATCTCTATCGTTGGTTAGGAATTTCAATTAGATACGCATACATTCTATTCATGAATGGATCTCTATCGTTCGTTAGGAATTTCCATTAGATACGCATACATTCTATTCATGAATGGATCTTTATCGTTGGTTAGGAATTTCCATCAGATACGCATACATTCTGTTCATGAATGGATCTTTATCGTTGGTTAGGAATTTCCAAAGTTTCTCGTTGGACGAAATAAAGCACAGTGTACGGATTCTATTCCTGAATGGATCTCTATCGTTGGTTAGGAATTTCCATTAGATACGCATACATTCTGTTCATGAATAAATCTCTATCGTTGGTTAGGAATTTCCATTAGATACGCATACATTCTGTTCATGAATGGATCTCTATCGTTGGTTAGGAATTTCCATTAGATACGCATACATTCTGTTCATGAATGGATCTTTATCGTTGGTTAGGAATTTCCAAAGTTTCTCGTTGGACGAAATAAAGCACAGTGTACGGAGTAGATGCTGAGCTGGATGGAGGCTTGATGTTTATGCTAACGATATCTCCGCCATGACGTCCTTCCACTTGTATGCCATTTTGAGATACGCTAAGCTTAACTCTTTAGCTCTCACTACCATTTTACCAGGGCAGTTGTCAAACGGGTAGTCCTGGAATTCGTTAGTGACATATCCACATAATTTTTAATGGGTGTTAGAGCTTTGATCCAATCTGTCTTGCCCGAATCACTCGCTCCTGGAAGATACATGATGCTTTTGTTGTTGTTTTCATTTTGTAGGGGGGTGGGGGGTTGACTTTACATCCTATCACCAAATACATGCTCAATAACAACTCAGCTGCATCGATGTCTTGCTCTTCGTACCAATCAAAGAACACAATTCTTGTAGATTCTACACTCAGTCTCTTTGCATGCATCGAACTTCTCTTTATCCCTCAAAAAATGTCTAGCCATATCATGTACTTTTCCTGGTACTCACCAGTTCTTCGCTCGGAAAGATATGACGGCATTGAGGATGGAAGTTTATTGTTTCTATGTTCTTGTCGTCCACTTCGTCTTGACTGGCCTTTATCGTGTTCATGAGAGCCATTTTCTCTTCCACTTTATTATTTACCATTAGATCTTTTTTTAAAGTCTTCATAAAATGGCCAGAATTTCCTGTTGGCAACTGCGTGTGACCCTTGGTTTCCGGATTGTCATTTTTTACTACAATGATATTTCAGTGAATTTGATTCTCTTAGCGGGATCCAGTTTTCCAAAGTCCCACTCATCAGCATATGACAAGCACATATTGTTGACATGCAGAAATATGAAAAATACAAGGATTAATATAAATACATTTTGACAGTAATATATATATATATATATATATATATATATATATATATATATATATATATATATATATATATATATATATATATATATATATATATATATATATATATATATATATATACCGGTATTCGAAATACGCTCGGACTGAGAAAGTGAAAACGAAAAATGGAGACAACATACACGATGCTTTCAGTGAATTAACTAAAGACAGAAAATCTGAAAAGATACATTTTGATGAAGGAAAAGTATTTTACAAGAACAAATTTAAAGATTTGTTGGAAAATTAAAACATTGAATACTTCTCAACTTACTGAAACAAAAAAGCATCTGTATTAGAAAGGTATAACAGAACTCTTAATACAAAAATTGTGGAAGTATTTAGCACAAAATAAAACCAAACATAGGTTCACATTTTACCAAAGCTAATAGAGGGATACATTAACACCTATCACACATCAATAGACATTACACATCTGAAACAAGCAAGAAAGTCAACAGATCAAAAGTATGAATATATTCGGTTATTTGACAAATGATACAGTTCGAACGCCTACATTTAAAATTGGTGAAACCGATTGAATTTCGAAATACAAAAACAATTTGTGAATATTGCTACCTTCTTAACTTTGCCAATGAAATATTTAAAATCAGGCAAGTAATTGTAGGTGATCTGGTAGTCTACAAACTGGAAGACTTAAAGAGAGAGAAAATATAGAACATATTTTTTGCACAAACGTTCTCTATATACGTCAAAACAAGATGACGTAGAGAAAGTAAGAAAGATCTTAAATACCAAAAGAATGAACTGTAAAAAGTATGTACTAGAGAAAATGGAAAGGGCATGACGACCCGTTTAGCAGTTGAGAGAAAGCTGAAAACATAACGCCATTAAAATAAATGATGTGTTGTCACATCTCTCCTACGGAGACAATGTGCCATAAGTACACATCTCTCCTTCAGAGACAATGTACCAGATGTACATATCTCTCCTGCGGAGACAATGTACCAGAAGTACACATCTCTCCTACGTAGACAATGTACCAGAAGTACACATCTCTCCTGCGGAGACAATGTACCAGAAGTACACATCTCTCCTACGGAGACAATGTACCTGAAGTACACATCTCTCCTGCGGAGACAATGTACCAGAAGTACACATCTGTCCTACAGAGACAATGTACCAGAAGTACACATCTACAGGGAGACGACTGAAGAAGGATGCATACAAAGCAGTATTAGGTAACTCAAATTTTCGGAAAAATAATAAATTTCTTGTATGTGACATATATCCCCCCCCAAAAAAAAGAATCCATGAATTCAGCGATCACAATCCCCTTATTTGCATTAACAAAATAAAAAAAATAAAAAACAAACATACAAACAAAACAAACAAAATTTTTGGATGTTGAGGTGGAGTTTAATGCTGCAAGAATTCAACATTGACATTAAACACATCTGGTGAAAAGATAATGTGATTGCAGATGCACCCACACGTGTATAGAAGTACTATATTGCTTTATTTTGTGTATATGTTGTGTAATTCAGCCGAGTGTCATTCATAAGACATCTTCCTATGTAATTTTGATTATTATAGTATCATATGGATATTTGACAAATATGTAAAAGAAAGCTTTATTTCATAAATCTTTCTTATTCTTTATGAGGGGAGGTGTTATGTATATTTAATCTTTAATGTGTGTTTTAAAAAAATCTTGTCAATGAAGGTAAGTTGTACTTTAGATTCTGGTCACTTGTAAACATTCTGTTTACAAGCATTTGAGTTCAAGGCCAGTCTTGTTTACAGTTAGACTGTTTTTTTCTTCATTAGATTGCTTCACATCCTGTTATGATATAGGTCAACTGAAATGTGTATAAATAGGGATTTGGTAAACAAATAATTCATTCATGTTTTAGATCAGTCTGTGGGATTCCATTTGAGATCAGATTTTACAGTTTGTGCTGTTGAAATCAAATATAATTCTAGAGGAATTATTTATAAAATATATTCATTAGAATTACTAAAGTGCTCATTGACTTTTGAATGAATACATTACTTTGGACTTTTGTGAACTCATTCAAAGACATTCTGGATTGTATCATTGTGTTGTATCAGGACATTCAAGACTATTGGGACTTTTTCGGAACATTCTATATTTTTGGACTTGTAATTAGGACATTTAGGATTATTTGGAATTTGATTCACAATATTGTATGTATATTTTGAATTTCACTTTGTATTTTAGGGAAATAAATTGCTTGTTGATATTACTTACATTGTTGGTTTCACTTTCTTTCTGTTACATATTTTTAAGAACTATATTTGTAACAGTAGTGTCAAAATTTTTAAATTAAATATTTACAATTTTCCAAATTTAATCAATTTAATTTTCAAAGCATGCACTGCCTTAGATGATTGTTCTGCTAATGTTTTTTTGACATTTGTTCCAAACTCCCCTTGATGAGAAAACAAACCCTAAGTACTTATAAAAAGAACTACCCTTAAGTTTCTTGTCCCCAAAATATAATTTTTCATAACCTCTTAAATAACAGCCCTTACGGAAAACCACTGTCTCAGTTTTATCAAGATTTATCTTAAGTTGCCAGTAGTCACAGTATTGGATAAGTCTATCTAATAAACATTGCATTTCAATTGCTGTATCGGCCAGTAATACAAGATCATCTGCATAAAGTAGAAGAAAAAGCTTCAACACATTTTCTATATCAATATCACTGTTACCATCATAAAAGGTCATTTAGAAAAAGTGAGAAAATCAGTGTTGACAATATGCAGCCTTGTCTAACACCTTATGGACACTGAAAGATATCACTTAATCCACTTGAGGTTCTTACACAAGCTCTGATGTCTGCATATATTGCTTGCAACATATTCAGTATCTATGTACTCAAATTACATACATTAAGCTTATACCATAGAGCTTTCCTATAAATTCTATCAAAGGCCTTCTCAAAGTCTATAAATGCACAATAAAATCTGCCCTTTTTCTTTCTCAAATATTTCCAGATAAGTGTATTCAGAACATATATTTTGTTATGTATGATGTTTATATAATATTTATAAATATTTGAGTTCAAAGACAATCTTGTAATGCTGTAATGCCGTAATGCTGTATTGTTTTATACATAATCAAAAGGAA
Source organism: Margaritifera margaritifera (assembly GCA_029931535.1). Classification (NCBI taxonomy): domain Eukaryota; kingdom Metazoa; phylum Mollusca; class Bivalvia; order Unionida; family Margaritiferidae; genus Margaritifera; species Margaritifera margaritifera. Next base: position 1,675,153 of record JAQPZY010001252.1, on the reverse strand, counting down.
TTATTTATTGAACATTCATTGGAGTTACCTAAAGTGCTTACATCAACCTTTGGATTTAAATATATGACATATATGTGGACCTTCTCAAAGATGATGTGGATTACATTATTGGGGTACATCAGGACATTCTAGACTACCCATTCAATCATTCTGAACATTAGTTCATTAGGACAATTCATTCATTCAGAACATTCATTCATTCAGAACATTCTATATTTATGACACTTAGGATTATTGATTATTTGATTTTTAATTCACGTTACTGTAAGTGTCTTTTAATATTTATTTTAATTGTCTAGAAATAAATTGTTTGCTGATTTTAATGACATTGTTGGTTTGACTTTCTTTCTGATACATTTTTCTTAGACCACAGAGTCATAACAGAAATAACATTTCGGCATTACAGCACTACAAGGTTACAAGATTACAGCACAACTATTATTATTCCAAACAATCTGATGATTCGAAAGACTGATCATAAAAAATCAAGAACGTTTGCACACAAGATTTATAATTGGAATCGAATCTTGTTTACCAAATGCTGATTAATATAAGACAAGTCACACGACAGAATGTTCTAGAATATTTAATGTTGTGTGTGACATTTAACACACAACTAAAAAGGAAATTCTGGTTTAATCTGTAAAACAAATCAACCCTGACCTCAAATTAAATCAACAACTTGTTTACCAAAACAGTCCTTGAACTCAAATATTAAGTAAACAACCTAATTCAAGGACAATCACTAAACATGGCAACATTATACCAAACATTAAGGTTTAAGCAAATATTAAAGTCAAGAAACATTTATAATTTCCTAAAATATTTATAATATTATATAAACATTATACATAACAATGTTATCTACAATACTGTAACCTCTTCTAAATCACACTTGTTCTTCACCTAGTATATGGTTTTCTTCTATCCTTTGTGTGAGCCTTTTATTCAGAATATAAGTACAAATTTTAAAATTTTACTCATAACTGGTAACAGAATTATTCCTCTGTAATTATTCTGGTCACTTTGGTTACCCTTTTTAAGAAGTGGAACAATTGTAGCTATACACCAGTCTTTTGGAAAGTATGAGGCATTAAACAAATATGTGAGTAATGGTAGAGTGTAATGGTAGAGTGTAATGGTAGAGTGTAATGGTACAGTGTAATGGTACAGTGTAATTTTCAGAGGCTTTTAAAATTTCACAACTTATACCACCACATCCTGGAGTTTTCCCTGGTTTCATATTATTTATTGCTTATCTTACCTCATCTTCAATAATATATGCATCAAGATCATGCCATGTTGTATTATTCAAGGAGTACAATGTATCAAATGAGTCAGGGATAGGAGGATTCAATACACCATGAAAATGCTCAAACCATCTTAGCTTGGAAATCTGTTTTTGGCCATGCCATGATCTCGAGCTAAATAAATTCCAAAATGCTACAGTATCTCTATTTTTATGAGCAGAAACTAGCCTATTTGTAATATAGTTTCATATTGACCTATTGTTTTCTGCAGTTAACTTCCTATAACTTTTTTTAAGGCAGTGATAAGTTTCCAAGTTTTGGGCAGATCTATTAAACCTAAAGCTTCTTAGGGGCTTCACTGTCATTCTTTTAGCATTTTCACATTCCTTATCAAACCACTCCAGTTTTGTACTAACACAGACCCTTGAAAAGGGTACTTCTTGACCACTCTTTTCATACCAGATCTATCTGCATCTGATTGAATGATTTGTACTAAAGAGTGTACTGCTTTATCCAAGTTCCTATTCTCAATCATTTCAAAATATTGATCATAAGGGAAAATTAAAATAGGTTATGTAAGCATGAAGAAAACCGGGTTTCATACCCATGTGACCAGGTAAATTTGTATTGATCTGACTTACTATCATCCTCCTTACTTTCTATCTCTGAGCTACACTTGACATTAAGATTTAGAGTAAGATGTAATGGCATATGTATTGATTCTATCCTCTCTATGATATCAAATTCTTTGATAACCTCAAGCAATTGACTGTCTGCCAGAAAATAATCAATGCAACTAGCTGAATTATTACAACAACATGTATAGGATCCAATGTTTTTGTCCACTCCAGACCTTCCATTAACTATTCTAAGTCCAGTGGATTTACAAAGTTCTAAAAGAGCATACCCATGATGATTGGGTTCCCTTGTATCCATATTTGATCTACTTGTGGGTACATTGTCAGCAACATAATCAATATTATCAAGTAACTGGAAAGTATTATCAAAGTCTGTTTAGTCATTTTCATGTGCTGTATAAACATTGAAATCTCTCCCCAACAAGAAATGAACATTTGGTTCCAAGGATTTAAAACTTGCAATATAATTTTAAACTATCTATAAAGTCTCTTCATCCGAGTGCACAGATGATTTTTCAGGTGTATGGTATATTAAACCTAGTATAACATTGTAAGGTATACCAATATTTACACTGTTAAGCTTTAGCCACTAAACATTATTAGATTCACTAGATAAAGCTTGAACTTGTAATAAATCTGCAACCAAATTTTTAACAAAACATATTCCACCCGAGTTCCTGATAGCATTAAGTTTTTTTCGGTCTTACACATGCAAATGTTTTGTATCCCACTATATCAAACTGATCAGCACTCTCTGACTAAGTCTCAAGAAATCCAAGGAATTTATACTGTGGAATAAAATTATACAAATCACAATTATCTATGTATTCAGTGTTTTCAGCTAACCTGATATGTTCCATGTACTCAATTTCCATACAGATTGGTCATTACCAGTAGCAAAATTATCAACTGAACTGATACAAGTATTGTTTCCACTAAGCATATGATGTACTGTGCCTCGGCCTGATTCCTATCCAGATGCTGGAATTGGACCCTTTTGTGTCTCATGATATACATACACTTTACTTTCTACAACAAGTTTGTCATATCACAAATATGCCATCTTGTCAAGCATTGCATTAAAAAGGGTTTTAGATGTTCTTTTTAGTGTTCCTAACTCTCTCCAAATAAAGAGTAATTCATTCGTAGTCAATCGTCATGTTCATTTCATTTACGTGTGAAGAAAACAACAAATGTAGACTTTTGTGAAACAGGCGATAGCAAGTAGCTATGCAAGGCATGGTAATTTCCATGAGGCCATCTGTAAGTGCTATTTATAGATTTTTACACGTAAACCTGGACTGTTGGGCGGGAAATCCCCCGATAGACAAAATTCTGGTTTTTCATTGGTTAATATTAGTCACATGTCAATGGGACTTTCCCGAAAGCCATTTTGCGTTTTGTGTGGTGACTTATCCTGGAAAAGAATGGAAGCCAAAAATATCGGAAAATAGGTTTTCAGTGTTATTCACATTGATGGAGACTGTACTTGATTTAATGGGAAATTTATGATTTCTGACTCATGTGTATGACTTTTCCATGAATTCAAAGAAATCGAAGCGTGCCAATATGGGAGACCAAGCAAATCGGGTCATGCGAGGCAACCATTTTGAGAAACAAAAATCCATGGACGAAAAGGAATTACGGGACAGAATGGAGGCCGCAGAAGCAATGTTTACACTATCCTCCCTCCCGATTTTTATGCCTCCATCGCCCTCCCCTACCGAGGAATTAGGAAAGACGACCAAACGGGAAGCAGCTTGCGTGGTTAACGGTTTGAATCCTCCCCACACGAGCTCACAACCAACAGTACGCAGCCCTGGCGCCCGTAGCGGCGATAGTGAAACTAGGACTAAATCCGCCATGTCGGAGCGCAGGACAAGCGTAGATGTAGTCGGGAGTAGCGTTCAGGTGGGGACATCAAAGGCAGAACATACACAGGTGAAAGTTGGGGGATCAAAACAAACAATCACACAGGAGACCGGTCCCACTGCGCGAATTCCCTCACAAGACTTGTTGACACAAATCCGGCAGCATCCAACATTACTGCATGAAATTTTAATCAGATCACTTCAAGCCCAACAATTACAGCAGCAGCAACAACAATCCCATAATTCCCAAAGATCTCTTCAGCAACCACAGCAGGCACAATTGGCATCCTCAGTGGCAACAAAAACCAAACCTCCAGTGCCTGTTGTTTTAGGAGTCCATAATCTCCCAGTATCTCTTCCACTAAGTAACTTGTCATACAGTGCGGTGCGAAAAGTGAGCAAAGACCCTCCACCTCAGAAAGTTGTTACTGAGTTAAAAACATCCACTCATGTAGTAAAATCTGAGATACATCCTCAGCCTGCAACATTATCGTCAGACATCCTGTCAGTCAAGAAACCAGACACTGCTGAAAATACACTACCATTGAAGAAACGAAGATTATTTGGTATGAGGGACAGCCCCTCACCAGAGAAGGTTGTTGTGCAGCATGCTTTGTCACCAAACCAGTGTGGCAATCCACCCAATCATGATGTCACTCTCTCAGGAAAAATGCAGAAAAATGAGGCAGTGGTTTACAAGTCATCCACCGAGAGTGAGAGGGGAACAACTACAGGTGTGTAAATGCCAAGTTTAATGGGAGATTTTTTGGTTAATTTAACAAATGCTTTTCCTATAATTTAAAAATAAAGCTTCTGTATTCATGAGATGTAAAGGGTTGGGTGTTTCCTCTTGTTTGAAACTGCAAGATTTTGCACCCCGTCCATTCAGAGGGAACCATTCTTGCTTTTCCAGTGCTTCTTGGTTCCGAATGGTTTTCCTTGAAAGTATATCAAAATTTATTTCTTTTCTCTCTGTTAGAAGCATCAGAAGTACCTTGTTAAAGACAGCCAGTATCAACTATATAACGTTATCAGCAGTGTCAGAATCTACTGTATCAGTTCTTTCTATGTGTGTGAAACTTTGTAAATATAAAACCCTGCATTAAGGTTCAAGATCCAATAACATTGCATCTTTTAGTGCATTTTATTATTCTTACACAACAGTAGTAGTTCATGCAATTTTACACTGTTTGGCAGATAATAATGTTGAAAAGTAACAAAGTAAATCGTTTTATATATATATATGTCAGGAAGTATGCATTCATATTTTGGACAGTGAATTTGGAAGTGCAGACCAAAAGTACTTTGTTTCAAAATTACACCAAAAGTTTTTTTCCAAATATCACCACATTTTGTCTCTGAACTATGAAATGTAGCATTAATTGTCAGACTGTGTCCTCTCTGGACTCTGTCCGATTTTGTAGAATGTGAAGCAGAATTAGCAGTATAATTCACAAAGCACAAATGGATGGACAATGTTTTTTTTTCTATTTTCAGTTTATATCAATGAATAATTTGTTGCATTCTTGAGTCATAGCTGTGTCATATTCAGTACAAAATATGTAGCAACGTGTGATTGTTTAATTACAGTGTATCTATCATATAAATAGATGATAATGTGTTTATTTGGCCTATGTGTTAAATCATTTACTAGTGACCACAATCAAGGAACTAATGCTGGAGCATCAGTGAATGAATCTGTACTCCACTGTAAATCAGTACTACATGTACCACTATGCTAACCTGAATTTCTCACCTTATTCCTAGAATTTAACGTGACTTTCTTTGTAGCCAGAAGGACTAGTAGGTTTGGAAATGTACAATTCCTGCTGAATCTACACGAGTCCTTTTTCACTAGCTGACTGGCAACAACTGAAAATCTATTAGCCATTGGACTATTGAGATTATGACAACTACTAGTCCATCAGGAAATTTACAAGTTTCTGGCTAGTGGTCTACCACTAATTTCGAACCCTGATCCATCATACATTATTTGCATGTAATTGTTTATTATCATGCAGGGAATAATAATTTAGCAGACTTTTCCCCACATGGAGTAAACCAAATGGAGTATAAAATACTGTATAAGAGGGCAACAATTCCAATGTTGACCTACTAGCCCACCATGGATTCAGCGAGGATAATGGTCTCCAAATTATAATTTTTGTTCTTTTAAATTTGTAAAAATTGGGCTACTAACATCAAATTTCACTTGCCTAACAATGATTTTTAGTGCAGGCTAATTAGACTAGGATATTGTTGTTCCTGGTTGTATTTTATTATACTTAACAATACAGGTAAACCTGCTGTAGCAGTCACCTGTATACATAGAACTACTGTGTATAAAGACCAAGTTTAAGGTCCCCTTTCACAGAAAGCATATTTACCTGCATACAAAAACAACCTGGTCATAAAGACCACTTCTTGGTGGTCCATGACTGATCATACTACATATAGTTTAACTTTTTATATGCCCCCACCCCAATTTGGTTGTTGCATAAAATTTTCAAGGTGTCCACTGTCTACAGTTGCCAAACTCTGTGGATGGCCTACACTTGGGGTAAAGAAGAATCCTATTGATTTCAGGGTCAAAAGCTCCAAGGTCAAGGTTACTGTGACTGACAGAAGAAAAATGGTTTCTGCAAAATAACTTGAGTTCTCCACCATCGACAGTAACCAAACTTTGTGGATGGCTTGCACTTGGGGTAAGGAAGAACCCTATTTATTTTGGGCTCCAACGGTCAAGGTCATTGTGGCTGAAAGAAGAAAAATGGTTTCTGCACAATCACTTAAGTTCTATCATCAACAGTTACCAAACTTTGAGGATGTCTTGCACTTGGTGTAAGGAAGAATCCTATTGATTTTGTAGTCAGAAGATCAGAGTTCAGGGTCACTATGACTTTAAGAATGATTTTTGGGTCAAAGGTCAAGGTCACTGAAGAAAGAAGAAAAATTGTTTCCACACAATAATATTAGTTCTACATCACAGACCTGGGTGGTTTTCACTTAGGGCAAGGAAGAAGCCTATTCATTTCACAGTCAAAAGGGCAAAGGTCACAGTCATCTGACTGAAGAATCAAAAATTGTTTCTGAGTATAAATTTAAATTATCTACATTGAGGACTATTAAACATGGGGCAGTCATATAATGTACCGTTCACAGTACTTTTGTTAGGTAAAAAAAAATATGTGTTTCCTGTCGGCTGACCATTCCTGTTTCTCATTGCCGACCCTAGCACATTTTTCCCCCATAGTATTAAAAAAAAAAAAAAAAAAAAAATTGCAGAAACTGATTTGTGCATCAAATTGAGCTGGTTTTGCCCAGTACTTTCATCCTCAAATACTGGTATTCCAATATAATAACATTCAGTTATGAAATTGTGATGGTGATTGAGCTTTTGCAATGCATTGATTGCAGAGCCAAAGAGCATATGGACATAACATTAAAATATACACAATTCCAACTTCATGTACACACACATTGTGTGTAGACTTTGTGCAAGTAAACAGGTAGAGGTAAATCCACTCCCAAAGCAGTTGACATGTGGTTTAAGCCTGTCCCACTTTTTAAGCCTGCTTCTTGACACAGGTTGCATGGCTATCATGGCTACCATATGACTAATAAGCTGTATTCATTATAAGTTTTCAAATTAAAATTAGTCAAATTCTCTTTAATGATCTTATGTATACATGTACATTTCTTGGCTTTTGTCAATCTGTACTTTCACAGTACTCCCATTTGAGAGTGGAGAATGAAAAAGGCCTGTTTTGAAATACATGCCCAACTATATATCCATCTATTACATGATAAATTACTGTCATTGTTGGGACAGAATGGCAATAATCTTATGATACAACTTGTGTTCATAAAGTTAGAAAATGGACAAGGAGGACACTAAGGAAAAATTGAAATCACATAAGGTGATCCTAAAAGAAATGTGGATTTTATTGATGAAGACAATTTCCTGGAAAATTGTGATTCATGTTGATTGAGGACAGCACAGTAAATTTCTCAAACAAACTGCAGGGTGTAGCACAATTCTCTATCAGTCATGGGCAACTGCTCCCATTTTACTGACTCATCTATCAGGTTTATTATTTAGATTGACTGATACAGCTTTTTAACCAGTATATTCAGTTTTATTACTGCATATCAGTGTATCCAGTGCAGTGTACATTCTACTTTCACTATTGCAATCCATGTTCCAAAATAAACCACCCCATTGTAGTGTGACCCATATTACATGTGCACACAGGTATTTATTGTATCATGTGATGGGTTTTCCCAGCCTTGTACACAATTTTATGAATACTAAGACAAGACTGGACATTTGGCTATAGTTTATGTTTACTTTTGTTATGAATGGCACATGTTCAGGGTAACTGGTAGCATTTTTATGAACAATAGGTTTTTCCCGATTGCTGATTACATCAGTAAACGATGTCAAAAAAATAAGCTGTACATGTAAATGTTGGTAAATACTTGCATCTATTAACACTACAGTGTGTGCATTTTTACATTAAGTATTCTTATAGTTCATCTACATCAATTTATACAGATTTTCTCCCCCTTGGTATCATACATTTGTGATAAATATACCATAGGTGTTCCATTACTGATATTAATCTATACTTATCATTGAAAGTTTAAATAGTCTTGTATTATCATAAATGAAAGTCAGAGAAAGTGCAGTATATCAGGTGATCAGCTTTGATCTACCACCCCACCAAGGAATATCAGTGAAAACTGTCAAACATTTGTTCTTTTTTTCTGTGTTACTTGCATGAAATTTTGCTTCCCAAAAATTGATTTTTTGTTGTTTGGTGAGTTGGGCTTGGGAATTGTCATTCCATGCACATCAATGTTATAGCAGATACAGTTTTTTAATGATATAGCAGATACAGTTTTTTTATGATATAGCAGATACAGTTTTTTATGATATAGCAGATAGTTTTTTAATGTTATAGCAGATACAGTTTTTTATGATATAGCAGATACAGTTTTAATGTTATAGCAGATACAGTTTTTTAATGTTATAGCAGATACAGTTTTTTAATGATATAGCAGATACAGTTTTTTAATGATATAGCAGATAGTTTTTTAATGTTATAGCAGATACAGTTTTTTATGATATAGCAGATACAGTTTTAATGATATAGCAGATACAGTTTTAATGATATAGCAGATACAGTTTTTAATGATATAGCAGATACAGTTTTAATGATATAGCAGATACAGCTTTTTAATGATATAGCAGATACAGTTTTTTAATGATATTTCAGTCATTCCATGCACATCAATGTTATAGCAGATACAGTTTTTTAATGATTTTTCAGTCATTCCATGCACATCAATGTTATAGCAGATAGTTTTTTAATGATATAGCAGATACAGTTTTTTAATGTTACAGCAGATACAGTTTTTTATGATATAGCAGATACAGTTTTAATGATATAGCAGATACAGTTTTTAATGATATAGCAGATACAGTTTTTTAATGATATAGCAGATAGTTTTAATGATATAGCAGATACAGCTTTTTAATGATATAGCAGATACAGCTTTTTAATGATTTTTCAAAATCTAATCTTAAATGATACAAGTAAAATTTCTGAAGAGTGCTTCTGCACTAAATGTGTGTCCATGTAATGGAGTGTAACATACATTATTATAACCTTGGAACTTACCATGCCTCTATTTAAAATAAGGTCAATTTTGTTTTGTTTTCTGTCATTTTAGATTAAAGGTATTATTGTTGGTGATTTGTTTCCAGTGGTAATCAGAGCAATGCTAGCCTTGCATCTTTGAGAATTGTGAAGTCCCTGCCTATAAATGCAAAGTCCTTGAATTTGATGAAGTCCTTGAATTAAGAAAACATTGAAAGTTTGGAATAATCAGAAAAATATAAATATAGACTAATAAAGTTTATTGAATATTTTTGGACAGTTTATTGAATATTTATGGACAGTTTATTAGAAAATTTATGGACAGTTTATTAGAAAATTGCTTATTAATATTATGTATGGTATATTGCTGCTTATAAGTTGGGCCCAACTGCAAACAATACAGACCCTGATCTGCTGTTGCATAATGCACTGGCATATCAGGGTCTATGTTGTTTGTTTTACTGATTAGTCCTAACAAACTGCATAGACCCAGATCTGCCAGCACATTATGTGAGGGAAAGATCTTGCTGTTTATAGATTGACTTGACATATACGCGAGTATATATGGTAATCTATTATTATCGATAGTCAAACTTACCTTTGTCTTACTGATATCATTTTGCCTTTACTTTAAAGTTGCATCCATTATGACCTTACTAGTATGATATTTCTACTTTTATAAGTTATCATGTTATCATTTGACTGACATGTAAGCAACCTACACATACTATTTAATTTTCTCTGCACTTCAAAAGAATATTAAAAAAATTTCCCCATGATATATAAATCTAATAAACTGAATAATAAACTCACATGTTGGAGGTTTCACTCTTAATAATTCACATACTGTAAGTTATTTTTGTTTTGTGGTGTACCATTTTTTGTGAATTTAAATGTCGCTTCAAGCTACAAATATAAAAATCCAATAAACTATGTTCTGTGTGTGGAAAATAATAGCATTAGTGAATAAATACCATTTGGGCCTTAGGATGTGGAATAGACCTGATGCACCTTTCTGCATTTTGTAAGCAGTGACTAATGGAGGTAGGAGCCATCGTGGCTCAATGTTGTAAGTGATGATTAATGGATGCTGGAACCATCATGGCTAAGTGGTGATTAATGGATGCTGGAACCATAATGGCTCAGTGTTGTAAGTGATGATTAATGTATGCTGGAACCATCATGGCTCAGTGTTGTAAGTGATGAGTAATGGATGCTGGAACCATCATGGCTCAGTGTTGTAAGTGATGATTAATGGATGCTGGAACCATCATGGCTCAGTGTTGTAAGTGATGATTAATGGATGCTGGAACCATCATGGCTCAGTGTTGTAAGTGATGATTAATGGATGCTGGAACCATCATGGCTCAGTGTTGTAAGTGGTGATTAATGGATGCAGGAACCATATTGGCTCAGAGGTTAGCATGCCAGACTTGTGGCCAAAAGGGTGTTGGTTTGAATCCTATCACTGAGTTAGCTAAAATGGTGTGCTTGGACAAGGTACTTGAGTCCAATTTTCTACTTGTGTTGCTGTACTGTAAAACACAGTACCAAACCAAATCTTTCTTAATCCACAAATACTGGTATAAGTACTAATGAAAATGTTATTTTTTGTAAATTACACAAATTGATATATAACAAAACCAAAAGTATTTACATGTCAAAGATTATAAGATCAGAGAACTAAAAGACAAGCTCCAGTAAACAAGTTAATATTAGATATACTTTAAATTTAAAAATAAATAATTGAATATTCATAATTCATATCTGGACAATTTGTGATTAAGTTGCCACTTAAAAATATGACTATCCATGTAGATATAAAATATGACTATCCATGTAGATATAAAATATAACTCCATGTAGATATAAAATATGACTATCCATTTAGATATAAAATATGACTATCCATATAGATATAAAATATGACTATCCATGTAGATATAAAATATGACTCCATGTAGATATAAAATATGACTATCCATAGAGATATAAAATATGACTATCCATATAGATATAAAATATGACTATCCATATAGATATAAAATGACTATCCATGTAGATATTAAATATGACTTTTCATGTAGATATAAAATATGATTATCTGTGTAGATATAAAATATAACTCCATGTAGATATAAAATATAACTATCCATATAGATATAAAATATGACTATCCATGTAGATATAAAATATGACTATCCATGTAGATATAAAATATGACTATCCATGTAGATATAAAATATGACTATCATCGTGTAGATATAAAATATGACTATCCATATAGATATAAAATATGAATATCCATATAGATATAAAATATGACTATCCATGTAGATATTAAATATGACTATCGGTGTAGATGTAAAATATGACTATCCATATACACATTTTGGATGTAGATATAAAATATGACTATCCATATACACATTTTGGATGTAGATATAAAATATGACTATCCTTGTATATATAAAATATGACTATCCATGTAGATATAAAATATGACTATCCATATGATATAAAATATGACTATCCATGTAGATATGAAATATGACTATTCATATACACATTTTGGATGTAGATATAAAATATGACTATCCATGTAGATATAAAATATGACTTCATATAGATATAAAATATGACTACCCATGTAGATATAAAATATGACTATCCATATAGATATATATAAAATATGACTGTCCATATGCACATTTTGGATAATTATACTTGATGGAAAAGTATAAATTATATTTCATTTTTTCTACAAATATTTCTTCACCCTATTTCCTTATTTTGTTGTTATGGTAAAAATGTACACATATCAGTTTCACTGACTGTTTTTTGTGTCCAAAATCTGTATGCATATATACATCAGTTGGAACAATTTCACTGACTGTTTTTTGTGTCCAAAATCTGTATGCATATATACATCAGTTGGAACAATTTCACTGACTGTTTTTTGTGTCCAAAATCTGTATGCATATATACATCAGTTGGAACAATTTCACTGACTGTATTTTGTGTCCAAAATCTGTATGCATATATACATCAGTTGGAACAATTTCACTGACTGTTTTTTGTGTCCAAAATCTGTATGCATATATACATCAGTTGGAACAATTTCACTGACTGTTTTTTGTGTCCAAAATCTGTACGCATATATACATCAGTTGGAACAATTTCACTGACTGTTTTTTGTGTCCAAAATCTGTATGCATATAAACATCAGTTGGAACAATTTCACCACAATCTGTATGCATATATACATCAGTTGGAACAATTTCACTGCAGTCTGACCATAAATACTTGTTTGGCAACATTTATATGGATATGGCTAAAAGACATATGTGTCATACTGAAACAGTGTAGCATACACAGATGTGACAGACAAAAAAAAAATCAGCATATGTGATAACAACAAGCCAGCACGCTAACAAAGGTTAATGCTGTTGACAGTAATCTCAAGATGATTGATTCTGTTGACAGTAATCTCAAGATGATTGATTCTGTTGACAGAGTTCATTTTATCTAGCTAATACATTTTTTGCTACATATCATTATTAAGATTTTTTGTACATTAATTGTGTATGAACTTTCAGATATAAAAAAAAAAGAAATTAGGTCTTGTATCATTGACTACTTGCTGGCTCTAATTAATAACACTATCTTTAAATAATTGTTAGTTCTGATGGTGTTTTCAACATCATTTTTGAGGAAAATAGCCCTAGTTTTGTCAAATGAACTGAGTAAAGAAATGTTCTTGTATTTCTTTTTGTTTCTTTTTTTTTTTTTTTTGGAAGTTATTTTGAAATTATTCTGTATCCTTGACCTCTGGGCATGTAGGACATGAACTGTCGGTAGTTTCTCGTTTGGTCAGTTCAAGAACTGAATACAAATGATTCTAACAAACGTGTATCTAGAATTTGGTAGTAAGAAGACCCACCTATTCTTATCACTATATTTGTACAGCTTTTTATATTTGCTTTATTTGTACAGCTTTTTATATGTCCATGATGTTTATACTTCATTGAGCAGGTTTGCAGTTACGCCTTACCTGTAGTTATATTTAGTATCCTGTTATGACTGCGTGTAGTAAGCAGCGTGTACTGATTTACTACTGTGTTGTGTAATCATTATAAATTCTACACATAAAAAAGTTTATTTTTTTCAAAGATAATTATTTTATGTTCAAGATCTTGTTTAAAAAAAAGTTATTATTTTCATTTAGAAGTGTTACCACTTTCCCAGGATTTCTCGATTTGATTCATAAATTGTACATGTACAAGTCGGAAAATCCGCAAGTCCAAACAAAGTAGGTCAAGTTAATAGCAACAGGAAAACTATAGTCTGTTCTAAAATTGTATTCCTTTGGGCGGATAGTAAAAATACCCACATGTTTACCAATTAAAAAAAACATACATGTAATCAGCCAGTTGCACATAGACAGTACATATTGCAGTCACGTGTTAAATTTTCCAGTGGTTAAAATTAAAGTGGGCATTTTTTTTTCAAAATCTAAATTTTGAACTTTTGTTTTGAACAAATCGAATATTATATGCAGTTTTTAGTACATGTTGGCACATCTTATATTCTATTGGGCATGTCGTTCAATTCACCAGCAGGTTAGTATATAGAAAATGTGTTTTAAAAAATTCAAAGTTGAATTTGTTTTGCTGTGAACAACAAATGAAGTTAAGTAACAGTTTATGCTTTTGGAAATTCACTATATATATATATATATATATATATATATATATATATATATATATATATATATATATATATACATAGTCATACATCACCCCTACAGTTAGTTATACATTCACTCCACATATATATCACATTGAAAACGTGAAATACTATTATAGAAAAATACCAATTATCACCCATCAGGAGACGCAGGTTTTGTCTGAAAAATTTGTCATCCAGATACATGTAATTGGCTTTATTCAGTTGTGGATTATATATTGATTGACAAGAATGACCTGTCCATTTGATCTTTGAGTGTAATATTCATGAGGGCCTTTTTCCATTTACACAAAAAGTATTATAGATCTGCAAAGCATTATTATTATTCCCACATTTTGGAGAAAAGCAGGTATATTGGTTACATCTCTTGTGTCCATTCATCCGTAATTTTTTACTGTTTATGATAGGAGCAGTGTGTAGATTTGCAGTAAGCTTGGGATATGCTCAATTCAGTCTAAAATCATCTAATGATTTTTTAATATTTATGGGATATGCTCAATTCAGTCTCAAATCCTCTGTAATGATCTTTTATCTTTATTTTCATGGGTCTTTTTTATGCACCCTTTGGGGCACTGTGCAGGGAACTTTCTTGCACTAAAGATGAAAAATAAGGCTAATTGGCACAATGGCGCAGCCTAAAATGAACTCTATACATAAAATACTTTTTTTTCTTTGTTGATTATGCTTTTCATTTTCATTCTAGAGAGGGTCTTAAATTACTCAAGATATATCATGCACGTAGCATATTGTCCATACGGGGGGGGGGCAGGGTGCAAAAGGGGTCATATGGGTTAAAAATAGAACATCACCAAGACATGTCACCATGGATGTAAATCAAAAGTCTTTGAGAGTATTTATGTATGGCATGGATTTTAATCATCACACTGACCCTTGGTACCAAGGGCAGAGGTCAAAAGGTAACAGAAGTAGGATGCCACTGAATCATGTTGCTGTGGGTTTGAAACTGAGGACTTTGGAGATCTTTTTAACTGAATCATGTTGCTATGGATTTGAAACTGAGGACTTTGGAGATCTTTTTAACTGAATCATATTGCTGTGGGCTTGAAACTGAGGACATTGGGAGATCTTTTATAACTGAAAAACTTCTGTACTGTGCATGATGCATTGGTTAAATTTGGTATGAGACTTCCCTATTGATTGTCAGAAAAGTTTCAGAATTTCAATGTGACCCATAGGTCTGTTGGGACCAGGAGTGGTCTAAGGAGTGATGAAGTATGTCATTACCAAAGGATGTTATCATAGGTGTCAAATCAAAGGTCTTTGGGGGTATTTTTGGCTTTGATTGCATTGTGTTATAATTTTATTACAGATCATTAACTAGTATTCCTAGATTACATAACGAACATACCTATGATAAAAATGTAACAAAACTTGGAAAACCTCCCATTCTGTAATTATTAGACTATTTAAAAATTGTTCTTAATTTGAAAAATGGTCAGTTAAAAAAAAAGGTATCTTGCAATGGCATCAGGGTTAGAATTTAACTTTTGTTATTACTTGCTTTTTTCCCAAGTGGAGAAAAAAAATCAACTTGCAAAATCCTATTTGAACTTTCAATTTTTTTTTTGCAGTTACTGTCATTACCTATACTGTAATTCAGGAGTTTTAGAATAACAAGGAACAATAATACTTTCTCTCAGTTTTATAACAATAATCCTTTCATTCAGTTTTATAACAATAATCCTTTCTATCAGTTTTATAACAATAACCCTTTCTATCAGTTTTATAACAATAATCCTTTCTATCAGTTTTATAACAATAATACTTTCTATCAGTTTTATAACAATAATACTTTCTATCAGTTTTATAACAATAATACTTTCTATCAGTTTTATAACAATAATCCTTTCTATCAGTTTTATAACAATAACCCTTTCTATCAGTTTTATAACAATAATACTTTCTATCAGTTTTATAACAATAATCCTTTCTATCAGTTTTATAACAATAATACTTTCTATCAGTTTTATAACAATAATCCTTTCTATCAGTTTTATAACAATAATACTTTCTATCAGTTTTAGAACAATAATCCTTTCTATCAGTTTTATAACAATAATCCTTTCTATCAGTTTTATAACAATAATCCTTTCTATCAGTTTTATAACAATAATCCTTTCTATCAGTTTTATAACAATAATCCTTTCTATCAGTTTTATAACAATAATCCTTTCTATCAGTTTTAGAACAATAATCCTTTCTATCAGTTTTATAACAATAATCCTTTCTATCAGTTTTATAACAATAATCCTTTCTATCAGTTTTATAACAATAATACTTTCTATCAGTTTTATAACAATAATACTTTCTATCAGTTTTATAACAATAATCCTTTCTATCAGTTTTATAACAATAATCCTTTCTATCAGTTTTATAACAATAATCCTTTCATTCAGTTTTATAACAATAATCCTTTCTATCAGTTTTATAACAATAATCCTTTCTATCAGTTTTATAACAATAATCCTTTCATTCAGTTTTATAACAATAATCCTTTCTATCAGTTTTATAACAATAATACTTTCTATCAGTTTTATAACAATAATCCTTTCTATCAGTTTTATAACAATAATACTTTCTATCAGTTTTATAACAATAATCCTTTCATTCAGTTTTATAACAATAATCCTTTCTCTCAGTTTTATAACAATAATACTTTCTATCAGTTTTATAACAATAATCCTTTCTCTCAGTTTTATAACAATAATCCTTTCTATCAGTTTTATAACAATAATCCTTTCTGTCAGTTTTATAACAATAATCCTTTCTATCAGTTTTATAACAATAATACTTTCTCTCAGTTTTATAACAATAATCCTTTCTATCAGTTTTATAACAATAATACTTTCTATCAGTTTTATAACAATAATACTTTCTCTCAGTTTTATAACAATAATCCTTTCTATCAGTTTTATAACAATAATACTTTCTCTCAGTTTTATAACAATAATCCTTTCTATCAGTTTTATAACAATAATCCTTTCTATCAGTTTTATAACAATAATACTTTCTATCAGTTTTATAACAATAATCCTTTCTATCAGTTTTATAACAATAATACTTTCTATCAGTTTTATAACAATAATCCTTTCTATCAGTTTTAACTGTAATTTTTATTATCATTTGGAATATAAAAACTACATGTACAGCTAAACAAAAATTGTTAATGACTGAAAATGTGATTTATACATGTGTCCAAGTTTGTATTGTTTGGACCTTGCAAGATTCATGAACAGTCAGCCTCAAGAGTATATTTGGGGCAACCATTTCATGAACAGTCAGCATCAAGAGTATATTTGGGGCAACCATTTCATGAACAGTCAGCCTCAAGAGTATATTTGGGGCAACCATTTCATGAACAGTCAGCATCAAGAGTATATTTGGGGCAACCATTTCATGAACAGTCAGCCTCAAGAGTATATTTGGGGCAACCATTTCATGAACAGTCAGCCTCAAGAGTATATTTGGGGCAACCATTTCATGAACAGTCAGCCTCAAGAGTATATTTGGGGCAACCATTTCATGAACAGTCAGCATCAAGAGTATATTTGGGGCAACCATTTCATGAACAGTCAGCCTCAAGAGTATATTTGGGGCAACCATTTCATGAACAGTCAGCCTCAAGAGTATATTTGGGGCAACCATTTCATGAACAGTCAGCATCAAGAGTATATTTGGGGAAACCATTTCATGAACAGTCAGCCTCAAGAGTATATTTGGGGCAACCATTTCATGAACAGTCAACATCAAGAGTATATTTAGGGCAACCATTTCATCAACAGTCGGCCTCAAGAGTATATTTGGGGCAGCCATTTCATACAAGATTCATAAACAGTCAGCCTCAAGAGTGTGTTTGGGGCAGCCATTTCATACAAGATTCATGAACAGTCAGCCTCAAGAGTGTGTTTGGGGCAGCCATTTCATACAAGATTCATGAACAGTCAGCCTCAAGAGTGTGTTTGGGGCAGCCATTTCATACAAGATTCATGAACAGTCAGCCTCAAGAGTGTGTTTGGGGCAGCCATTTCATACAAGATTCATGAACAGTCAGCCTCAAGAGTACATTTGGGGCAGCCATTTCATACAAGATTCATGAACAGTCAGCCTCAAGAGTATATTTGGGGCAACCATTTCATGAACAGTCAGCATCAAGAGTATATTTGGGGCAACCATTTCATGAACAGTCAGCCTCAAGAGTATATTTGGGGCAACCATTTCATGAACAGTCAGCCTCAAGAGTATATTTGGGGCAACCATTTCATGAACAGTCAGCATCAAGAGTATATTTGGGGCAACCATTTCATGAACAGTCAGCCTCAAGAGTATATTTGGGGCAACCATTTCATGAACAGTCAGCCTCAAGAGTATATTTGGGGCAACCATTTCATGAACAGTCAGCATCAAGAGTATATTTGGGGAAACCATTTCATGAACAGTCAGCCTCAAGAGTACATTTGGGGCAACCATTTCATGAACAGTCAACATCAAGAGTATATTTAGGGCAACCATTTCATCAACAGTCGGCCTCAAGAGTATATTTGGGGCAGCCATTTCATACAAGATTCATAAACAGTCAGCCTCAAGAGTGTGTTTGGGGCAGCCATTTCATACAAGATTCATGAACAGTCAGCCTCAAGAGTGTGTTTGGGGCAGCCATTTCATACAAGATTCATGAACAGTCAGCCTCAAGAGTGTATTTGGGGCAGCCATTTCATACAAGATTCATGAACAGTCAGCCTCAAGAGTGTGTTTGGGGCAGCCATTTCATACAAGATTCATGAACAGTCAGCCTCAAGAGTACATTTGGGGCAGACATTTCATTTTTAAGGAATGCTCTGGAGAATGTGATACAGATATATGTGATTGGTGTTCCAGAATGTGATACAGATATCTGTGATTGGTGTTCCAGAATGTGATACAGATATCTGTGATTGGTGTTCCAGAATGTGATACAGATATCTGTGATTGGTGTTCCAGAATGTGATAAAGATATCTGTGATTGGTTTTCCAGAAAAAAATGTACATGTGCTAGCAGAGCAAGTCATCACAGGAGACATAGTAATAGATTTTACCAAAATGTAGACACTATTATAGAAATATGTCTGTATTTATGAATAAAATGATTGGCAGTGAAACAAATACCCTGCTTTCTCATTAAAATATAATGGTTATGCCATTGTCCACTGCATATTATCAGTGGGTACTTGTATGGTCACATTATTAGGCTAAACACTAAATAGTTTTACTTACGGTTAAGGAATCGATGTCAAAATAAGCTAAGTTTAAAGTTTTGGATTTATGCATGTGTATTTTGCTGAATTTACATACTTCGAGGAATTTTAATAATGATTTGTTGTATATCATTGTAAAATTTAGCAGTCACAAAAATTTGCAAAAGCTCAAAATCTCAGCTTGTATTTTCCACAGTTAACTAGCATTTTGCAAGAATGCAAGTGTTAAATTCAAGCCATGGGTGTGCCATCATATTTCCTCTCATTTTCAATAGTGTTACTGAAATTTCCATCCATCTCATCTGTATATTAATATTGTTTCAGCTGAATAACTTTTAAAGGACTTCATGTTATGAGATTTTACTTTTAAAGAACTTCATGTTATGAGATTTTTGCTTTTAAAGGACTTCATGTTCTGAGATTTTACTTTTAAAGGACTTCATGTGATGAGGTTTTATATTAAGAAGACCTAGAACAAGATTAATTTTGAACATTATCTGAAAAAACTTGAGTTATGTCCCCTTTTTGACTTAGAACCTTGCCTTGGTGTATTGAACCAAGCTTTCTTCAATTGCATCATATTTCCAGGGGCATCCATTTTGTATGGACATATTTTTGTTATCCATGAATATGAATCCGTTGTAACTAGTATGTTGTGTCTATTACAGGAGAGCCGAGCAAACCCAGTGGATATTTGCCACTGCAAGGAAACCCTAGCACCAGTCTGATGGTTCTGTCTGAAGTTCGCAATGCATTGGTTCCAGATGAGGATGGAGACTTGTAAGGACTCTTTTCTCTTGCTTTGTTTTTATTTGTTTTTGCATTTTTTTTATCATCAGAAAACTTAATATCCATACACTCCAAAGGCTCTTTTTTAAAGTTTAATTGTGTTGCCCCCACCCCCCATTGTATTTTTGAAATTTAAATTCTGCTGTGTAGTCATATTCAAATGTGGTAGTTGCTATTGACTTTGGAGATGGAATCTGATATGGAGAGGTAACCATGTGTGTCTCTTGTATTTTATGAGACTATTAATTTTTAGCTCTACTGCTCATAGACTAGAAGAACCTAATGGTATAACCTGTTGTCTGTCATCAGTCCGCCCATTAGCACAAGTTTGTTATTACTCTTCACCTGAACATCTGGGAGGATTGCCATGAAACTTAACACACACATTTACCCAAGGTCTAGTTGTTACCAAGTGAAAATGGTGCCATTCTGATGTCCAATATGGCCACCTCAGTGGCCATCTTGAAAATCTTGTTATCACAACTAAAAAATCTGAACAGAAATCATATTGATGTGGGGTTTTCATCAGAAGACTTCTTATGCTGTCTAGTTGGTTCTAAGTGAAAATAGTGCTGATCTGACGTCCAACTTGGTCACCATGGCAGCCATCTTGAAAATCTTGCTATCACTGCTATTCCTAGACAGAAAGACACATCGACATGAGTTTTTCACTAGAATTCTTATGATGCCTAGTTGGTACTCAATGAAAATGATGCCAGTCTAACATTTAATATTGCTACTGTGGCAGTCATCATGAAAATCTTGTTATCACTACTCATGAATTGATGGCCATATATACATGGGGTTTTCACCAAAAGACTGCCAATGATGTCTGGTTGGTCCTAAATGAACATGGTGCCATTCTTACATCCAATGTGGCTAGCAGAATGGTAATCTTAAAAATCCTCCAGAATGGATGATCATAGTGACATGGGGTTTTCACCAAAAGACTTCTAATGTCTTCAATGAAAATGGTACTCATTACATTTAGTATGGTCGCCACAGCTGCCAAATTAAATTTTTTTTTATTGCTTGAGAATATCAGAGATAGTTTCACCACTCAGCAGTTAAAAGCAAAACCAGTCTTATCTTGGATTCCTGGAAAGTTTTTGCAACCAGGACAGCATCATTACCAGCAATATGGGTAATTGTGATTAATTGAATGCAAATTAGAACACATTTCTGGTTTAGATGGGTAATGTTTACAATGTGATAAATTGAGTGTAAATTGGAACACTCTTCAGGTTTTAGATGGTTAATGTTTACTGTGTGATTAATTGAGTGCCAATTAGTACACTTTTCTGGTTTAGATGGATAATGTTTGCTATGTGATTAATTGCATGCAAATTAGTAAACTTTTCTGGTTTAGATGGGTAATGTTTACAGTGTGATTTGTAGACTTGACATCCCTGTTTTTGAACATTTTTCTTACAAATTAAACTTTGGAAACAGTGAAGCAGGGCCCATAGTCTTACAACTTTTAAAAACAGTGAAGCATGGCCTATAGTCTTACAACTTTTGGAAACAGTGAAGCAGGGCCTATAGTCTTACAACTTTTGGAAACAGTGAAGCAGGGCCCATAATCTTACAACTTTGAAAACAGTGAAGCAGGGCCCATAATCTTACAACTTTTGGAAACAGTGAAGCAGGGCCTATAGTCTTACAACTTTTGGAAACAGTGAAGCAGGGCCTATAGTCTTACAACTTTTGGAAACAGTGAAGCAGGGCCTATAGTCTTACAACTTTTGGAAACAGTGAAGCAGGGCCTATAGTCTTACAACTTTTGGAAACAGTGAAGCAGGGCCTATAGTCTTACAACTTTTGGAAACAGTGAAGCAGGGCCCATAGTCTTACAACTTTTGGAAACAGTGAAGCACAGTCCATAGTCTTACAACTTTTTGCGAAACAGTGAAGCAGGGCCCACAGTCTTACAACTTTTTGCGAAACAGTGAAGCAGGGCCCATAGTCTTACATCTTTTGGAAACAGTGAAGCAGGGCCCATAATCTTACAACTTTTGGAAACAGTGAAGCAGGGCCCATAGTCTTACAACTTTTTGCGAAACAGTGAAGCATGACCCATAGTCTTACAGCTTTTAGTGAAACAATGAAGCATGACCCATAGTCTTACAGCTTTTGGTAACAACAAAGCAGGGTACATAGTCTTAAACTTTTTGTGAAACGATGAAGCAGGGCCCATAGTCTTACAGCTTTTAGAAACAGTGAAGCAGTGCCCATAGTCTTGCAACTTTTGGAAACAGTGAAGCAGTGCCCATAGTCTTGCAATTTTTGTGAAACAGTGAAGCACAGCCCATAGTCTTACAGCTTTTGGAAACAGTGAAGCAGGGCCCATAGTCTTACAGCTTTTGGTGCACAAAATCTTAAGCATATGCACAAAATTCGATAATTGTGAAATTCTGTAACTTAAATTACAATAATGATTGAATTGTAAAACTGAACATTTCCTAAATTTTTGATTTTCTTGTATAATGCTAAATTTGATTGACATAGCTGGAACCCAGGTATCATACCTCATTTGGGAGTATTGATCTTTAGTATAATTTTTCATACTCACAAATGTTTTGAGAATACATGCACATAAGACCCATAATATGAATCTCACAAAGCCTTGACTACTGAATGAAGCAGGGTTTATATGTTGGTCCTCACAAAGCCTTGACTTCTGAATGAAGCAGGGTTTATATGTTGGTCTTCACAAAACCTTGACTTCTGAATGAAGCAGGGTTTATATGTTGGTCCTCACAAAGCCTTGACTTCTGAATGAAGCAGGTTTATATGTTGGTCCTCACAAAGCCTTGACCTCTGAATGAAGCAGGGTTTATATGTTGGTCCTCACAAAACCTTGACTTCTGAATGAAGCAGGGTTTATATGTTGGTCTTCACAAAGCCTTGACTACTGAATGAAGCAGGGTTTATATGTCGGTCCTCACAAAGCCTTGACTTTTGAATGAAGCAGGATTTATATGTTGGTCCTCACAAAGCCTTGATTACTGAATGAAGCAGAGTTTTTATGTTGGTCCTCATAAAGCCTTGACTTCTGAATGAAGCAGGGTTTATATGTTGGTCCTCACAAAGCCTTGACTTCTGAATGAAGCAGGGTTTATATGTTGGTCCCCACAAAACCTTGACTTCTGAATGAAGCAGGGTTTATATATTGGTCCTCACAAAACCTTGACTTCTGAATGAAGCAGGGTTTATATGTTGGTCGTCACAAAACCTTGACTACTGAATGCAGCAGGGTTTATATGTTGGTCTTCACAAAACCTTGACTTCTGAACAAAGCAAGGTTTATATGTTGGTCCTCACAAAGCCTTGACTACTGAATGAAGCAGGGTTTATATGTTGATCCTCATAAAGCCTTGACTACTGAATGAAGCAGGGTTTATATGTTGGTTCTCACAAAACCTTGACTTCTGAATGAAGCAGGGTTTATATGTTGGTCCTCACAAAGCCTTGACTACTGAATGCAGCAGGGTTTATATGTTGGTCCTCACAAAGCCTTGACTTCTGAATGAAGCAGGGTTTATATGTTGGTCCTCATAAAGCCTTGACTTCTGAATGAAGCAGGGTTTATATGTTGGTCCTCATAAAGCCTTGACTTCTGAATGAAGCAGGGTTTATATGTTGGGCCTCACAAAGTCTTGACTTCTGAATGCAGCAGGGTTAACATGTTGGTCTTCACAAAGCATGGACTACTGAATGCAGCAGGGTTTATATGTTGGTCTTCACAAAGTATGGACTACTGAATGCAGCAGGGTTAATATGTTGGTCCTCACAATGCCAGGACTACTCTATGCTGCAGGGTTAATTATGCTGATCCTCACAAAGTCTGGACTATTGAATACAGCAGGGTTACTATGTTGGTCATTACAAAGCCTGGAGTACTCAATGCTGTAGGGTTAATATGTTTATCCTCTCATAGCTTGGGCTTCTGAATGCTGCATGGTTAATATGTTTGACCTTTCAAAACCTGGACTACTGAATGCTACAGGGTTAATATGTTTGACCTTTCAAAACCTGGACTACTGAATGCTGCATGGTTAATATGTTTGACCTTTTAAAACCTGGACTACTGAATGCTGCATGGTTAATATGTTTGACCTTTCAAAACCTGGACTACTGAATGCTACAGGGTTAATATGTTTGACCTTTCAAAACCTGGACTACTGAATGCTGCATGGTTAATATGTTTGACCTTTCAAAACCTGGACTACTGAATGCTGCATGGTTAATATGTTTGACCTTTCAAAACCTGGACTACTGAATGCTACAGGGTTAATATGTTTGACCTTTCAAAACCTGGACTGCTGAATGCTGCATGGTTAATATGTTTGACCTTTCAAAACCTGGACTACTGAATGCTACAGGGTTAATATGTTTGACCTTTCAAAACCTGGACTACTGAATGCTGCATGGTTAATATGTTTGATCTTTCAAAACCTGGACTACTGAATGCTGCATGGTTAATATGTTTGACCTTTCAAAACCTGGACTACTGAATGCTGCATGGTTAATATGTTTGACCTTTCAAAACCTGGACTACTGAATGCTGCATGGTTAATATGTTTGACCTTTCAAAACCTGGACTACTGAATGCTGCATGGTTAATATGTTTGACCTTTCAAAACCTGGACTACTGAATGCTGCATGGTTAATATGTTTGATCTTTCAAAACCTGGACTACTGAATGCTGCATGGTTAATATGTTTGACCTTTCAAAACCTGGACTACTGAATGCTGCATGGTTAATATGTTTGATCTTTCAAAACCTGGACTACTGAATGCTGCATGGTTAATATGTTTGACCTTTCAAAACCTGGACTACTGAATGCTGCATGGTTAATATGTTTGACCTTTCAAAACCTGGACTACTGAATGCTGCAGACTTCAACTGTCAAATTCAGAATTCAAATATTTTGTTTCTTTAAGCAGAAGTATGTCTATTGAAAAAGGAAACTTATGTATTTAAATATAGGAAAATTTTAATATTTTCTGAATGGAATGCTAGGAAATAATTTTTATAAAAAAATTCATTAGAAAAATCACCAATAGACCACAGTGAATGCTCTTATTAACATCAGAAGGGAAACAGTGATTCTCTCATTCGTATGTAGGAATGACATAGCTTGACCATGTGTGACAGCCATACAGGATACACTTTTTCTCTTATCTGTATGCATGTGTGTTCCCATCAAAATTGTTATGTAACTATTGCCTCCAAGCTATTACATAGTATTGATTATATTACATAGTATTGATTATATTACATAGTATTGATTATTATTAAGACAAGTGGTATGGATGTATAGGGTAGTATTTATTTAAAGGACTTTAAGCAATCACATCAGGAGTTGACTTGACACAGATTTTTCCATTGGCCAGCGGGGGCAGCTCACATGGAAAACAACTGGCCGTGCAGAAAATCAACTGGCCTCACAGTCAAGTTTAATAACGACTTTGGAAAATTTAACTGGCCCCACAGGCCTGGGTATGTCATCATTAACTGGCCTTCCTCAAAATCTATGGGCCTTGGCAGGCTTGCAGCTAAATTGACCCCTGTGGTCATATGGTAATGTTAGTAGAGGGCTCCAAATGTATCACACATCTGGCCCTAATTATGTCATGTGGTAATGTTATTAGAGAGCTCCACATGTATCACACATCTGGCCCTAATTATCACTTATATGGTAATGTTATTAGAGAGCTCCACATGTATCACACATCTGGCCCTAATTATGTCATGTGGTAATGTTATTAGAGAGCTCCGCATGTATCACACATCTGGCCCTAATTATCACTTATATGGTAATGTTATTAGAGAGCTCCTCATGTATCACACATCTGGCCCTAATTATCACTTATATGGTAATGTTAGTAGAGAGCTCCACATATATCACACATCTGGCCTAAATTATCAGTCTTATGGTAATGTTAGTAGAGAGCTCCACATGTATCACACATCTGGCCCTAATTATGTCATGTGGTAATGTTATTAGAGAGCTCCAGATGTATCACATCTGGCTCTAATTATCACTTATATGGTAATGTTGTTAGAGAGCTCCACATATATCACACATCTAGCCTAAATTATCAGTCTTATGGTAATGTTATTAGAGAGCTCCACATGTATCACACATCTGGTCCTAATTATGTCATGTGGTAATGTTATTAGAGAGCTCCAGATGTATCACACATCTGGTTCTAATTATCACTTATATGGTAATGTTGTTAGAGAGCTCCACATATATCACACATCTAGCCCAAATTATCAGTCTTATGGTAATGTTAGTAGAGAGCTCCACATGTATCACACATCTGGCCCTAATTATGTCATGTGGTAATGTTATTAGAGAGCTCCAGATGTATCACACATCTGGCTCTAATTATCACTTATATGGTAATGTTGTTAGAGAGCTCCACATATATCACACATCTTGCCTAAATTATCAGTCTTATGGTAATGTTATTAGAGAGCTCCACATGTATCACACATCTGGTCCTAATTATGTCATGTGGTAATGTTATTAGAGAGCTCCAGATGTATCACACATCTGGCTCTAATTATCACTTATATGGTAATGTTGTTAGAGAGCTCCACATATATCACACATCTAGCCTAAATTATCAGTCTTATGGTAATGTTATTAGAGAGCTCCACATGTATCACACATCTGGCCCTAATTATGTCATGTGGTAATGTTATTAGAGAGCTCCAGATGTATCACACATCTGGCTCTAATTATCACTTATATGGTAATGTTGTTAGAGAGCTCCACATATATCACACATCTAGCCCAAATTATCAGTCTTATGGTAATGTTAGTAGAGAGCTCCACATGTATCACACATCTTGCCCTAATTATCACTTATATGGTAATGTTGTTAGAGAGCTCCACATATATCACACATCTGGCCCTAATTATCACTTATATGGTAATGTTAGTAGAGAGCTCCACATGTATCACACATCTTGCCTAAATTATCAGTCTTATGGTAATGTTTTTAGAGAGCTCCACATGTATCACACATCTGGCCCTAATTATGTCATGTGGTAATGTTATTAGAGAGCTCCACATGTATCACACATCTTTAAGAAGGGCATGTAGTGTACTCAAGTCTCACTCAAGTCTCAAGCGTGTGACAGACAAATTTAGCTTATTTGCCTACCTTACTTTTCTCGGATCAGTTGTCTCAGCCCAGTTATCTCAGTTATTATGTCCATGTGCAAGCCACAGCACTTGTAGCAATTACTTTTTGAAAAGTTAAAAGTTTTCCTTATAAATAAAATTAATTATTTGTCGTTATATTCATAAGACTATAATTGATTAAATGTGATAATATTGCAATAAATGATAAAATGATAAATGTAATAATATTGTAATACTAACAGACGCAGACCCAAGGGGTTAGTTAAATTATCTGAACTCGTTATTAAATTTTAATGGAAGAGACAGTTGATTTTCTGCAGGGCTAGTTGATTCCCATGTGAGCTGGCCCTGCTGACCAATGAAAAAATCTGTTAAGTCGACCCCTGCTGTTAAATTGTTGTTTTGTTTTTTTTTTGTAAGAGTGGCAGCAATAGTATGATTCTACTAATATAAATATGTAGATTTTCATAAAACGTTTGAAGATCAAATGACCTACAGAAAAAGGTAAGGAAATGATAGTACCTGATGAATACTGTGTTAAATGTGCTAAACTATTTTACAGCATTGATGTTTATTTTAATTTGAAAGGAAGAAACTGAGTGAGAAAAATAATCTGTGTTGTGGTTCTCACTGAAGCAAAGAAATCCCAGTCAAGGAGTTAAATTATTCATCTCCCTGGTTGACAGAGCCACACATGAGACAAATAACATAAACCCTTGATTGGAATGTCCTTGTCTCTGTGCAAACCACAATGTGTATTCTCTTATTTGTACCCTTGTGGGTTGGTTTTCTGAAATCAGTCATCCTGGACAGCGGCTGAAAATTCTTATGCCTGAGGTCAGGGACCCACATTTTTTTACCTTTTGACCTAGCTATTTTTACCCCCAGTAAGTATGGCAGACTTATATAGTCTACAGTGAATCATAACAAGTATATTGAAGCATGTATATGAAGATACAGATTTAAATAATACATAAAACGTGAATATATATTTACCATTATAACCAGGTACTGCTCAAAATAATATATAGTGTATTATATTCTTGATTGACTTCAGTCAAATGTTGGGATCCAGGTACCATTGGACTGGATCCAGCATAAATTGTATTCAAAAGTCTGGGACCCAGGTATCAAGAATAAATTTCTCAGCTCCTTGTTGGAATTTAAATAAATGTATACTACATGAATGATTCATAAATTAAAATGACAAAAAAAATTTGAGAAAGAAAATCATTGTAGTACTTGGCACAGTGACATGGAAATTCTCAGCAGAGTCCAGTGTATATGATGGATTCTATTATTCCCACATCAGTGTATATGATGGATTCTATTATTCCCACATCAGTGTATATGATGGATTATATTATTCCCACATCAGTGTATATGATGGATTATATTATTCCCACATCAGTGTATATGATGGATTCTATTATTCCCACATCGGTGTATATGATGGATTATATTATTCCCACATCGGTGTATATGATGGATTATATTATTCCCACATCAGTGTATATGATGGTTTCAATTATTCCCACATCAATATATGATGGATTCTATTATTCCCCCATCAGTGTATATGATGGATTCTATTATTCCCACATCAGTGTATATGATGGATTCTATTATTCTAACTTCAGTGTATATGATGGATTCTACTATTCTCATGTCAGTGCACTTGATGACACAGCATGTTATTAATAATCACATATATAATATTGTTGTCTGCTATTCTAATTCTATTCTTGTTCTAATAGTTTAAGATCAAATGACAAATTTTATGACTTGTAAACAACAATTTGAGTTTACAGCAAAAATATTGACTAGTGCAGGACATACATCTCTTTGTATCTCTCAGACTACATGCACCATTGATCAGTCTTTTTAATTTTACCACATTTTCCTAAAAAGAGGAAATAACTAATTTTACTGACATAGAAATTTAGTGAGAAGTCATGTGTTGATTATAATGAAAATCCATTGTTTGGAATTATGCAAATATATCTATAAATTTCTGATTTGCAGACCACTGCACATAGCCGTGGTACATGAAAACATTGAGATGGTACAGAAGTTTGTGGACCTGATGATGATGACCAATAAGAGTATTGACCGCTTCAATAAAGCCCATCAGGTGGGTACTGACCACTGGTTACTGGATCAGGGACTGGCATCTTAAGACAAGGATTAAACTTTATTTATGGAATTTCATTTGCATCACAAGATCTGTCAACTTGTACAACATGTCTAAACACCTCAGATGTTAGTGTAATGTGGTCTTAGAGGTGGCAGATATCAGAGAACATGGAGAAAACCACTGATATTGGATGGGTAATCACATACCAATGTATACCCTATGGCAGTGCTTCCCCACTGATGTTGGATGGGTAAACACATACCAATGTATATTCTATGGCACTGATATTGGATGGGTAATCACATACCAATGTGTACTCTATGGCAGTGCTTCCTCACTGATATTGGATGGGTAAACACATACCAATGTATACTCTATGGCATTGCTTCCCCACTGATATTGGATCGGTAATCACATACCAATGTATACTCTATGGCACTGATATTGGATGGGTAATCACATACCAATGTATACCCTATGGCACTGATATTGGATGGGTAATCACATACCAATGTATACTCTATGGCAGTGCTTCCCCACTGATATTGGATGGGTAATCACATACCAATGTATACTCTATGGCAGTGGTTCACCACTGATATTGGATGGGTAATCACATTCCAATGTATACCCTATGGCAGTGGTTCCCAAACATCGAGTTGTGACCCAAATGAGGGTCATGAGGACCCTCACGACCCTATACTAGTACTGCATTTTGGGTTGCAAATATGGTATATAGGGTTGCGATCAAAAAAGTTTGGGAACCACTGCCCTACTGTAAGGGTGCAATTCACATATTGCCTGAAAGCAGTATTTTAATGAACATTACATATTGCCTAAAAATTGTAGTTGGTGTATATTGCATACTATATTAGTTTTTTTAATGTATAAGTTGCCTAAAAATTTTATTTGGTGTATATTTAATACTATATTAGTTTTTTAAATGTATAAGTTGCCTAAAAATTTTATTTGGTGTATATTTCATACTATATTAGTTTTTTAAATGTATAAATTGCCTAAAAATTTTATTTGGTGTATATTGCATACTATATTAGTTTTTTAAATGTATAAGTTGCCTAAAAATTGTATTTTGATGTATATTGCATACTATATTAGTTTTTTAAATTTTTAAATCAAAACTTTATTATCATCATGGAGATGATGTTGAAAGGGATATGATATAAAAACAAGACAAGAAATTTCTTTTATTTAATTAATTAAAAGATGACAGGAAAAGAGGAGTCACTGTTTATTCCATGAATGCCAATCTAGTCAAAAAGAGAGAATGATAAAATTCAGCAAACTTATTGGATATGAGATCAAAACATAATATGTTTTCATGGGCCATCAGACATTATTACCCTCAATGATTACAGGTTTAGAATTGGATCAAAATAAGGTCTTTTATGAAAATATGCTCTGCATTAAATGGTTTCAAAAATTTTTGTCAAAATAATTTTTCTTGTTGGTATTTTTATGCAAAAAACTTAGTTGTTTGACTATAATCAACTTGGAAGACAACTATTGCAATACACTGGAAGACAACTATTGCGATACACTGGAAGACAACTATTGCGATACACTGGCATCCATTGTGATATGTTTGTGGGATTGTGTTCTCAAACTAATTTTACATTTTTTAAAAAATTCTTGTCGCTATTATATATAGAGGATTTAGTGGTATGTAGGTTACTCCTGATGGCTACCAAACTATAGGACAGCCTACTATGGAATGTGGTGAAAACTATAAAAATATGGCATTGAGTTTTCTATTTTCATTTTTTTCATGGTTCTGTATGTAACTAAAATTCAGTTATGTGCCTGAAACAACTATTAAAAACTGAAAAATATAGCTGATTTAATCCATTTCTTGATATTTGTTTTTACTCTGTAGACTTCAGTGTTAAGTTGTACTCCACCATATCTTCAGAATTGTAAAGGGGAGGTAATTCCAAAATGAAAATAGGAGCACTAGTTATGATAAAGATCCAAGGGTAATGAAATTAATAACTTGATCATGATGTCTTATTTTTAGACTCCTTTGCATCTTGCTGTGTTAATTAATTGTCTGGAGGCGGTGCGTATCCTGTTGAAGGGCGGTGCCAATCCTAACTTGGTGGACAAGGAGGGTTACACTTCAATCCATCTGGCTGTTAAGCTTAACCAGTCCCAATGCCTGACCATCCTACTGACTGAGAGCAAACATGTGTTGGATGTTAACTACCGGAACTACCAGGGTTATGCCCCAATCCACACTGGCGTAGAAATGATGAGCAAAGATCTAGTCAGACAGTTGCTGGATGCTCATGCAGATATCAATATCACTGTGAGTTATCTTCCCTTGTGTTGGAAACTAATACACACTTCTCCATGTGCAAACCAGTATGGGAAAATCTAATCTGTATGTTATAAGATTTGTGTTGTAGATTAGGCTGTTTGAGTCCTGGGCACAAATCTTAAAATCTGGCAGTTAGATTTTCAAATTCA
The DNA here is from genome assembly GCA_029931535.1 of Margaritifera margaritifera. Lineage (NCBI taxonomy): Eukaryota > Metazoa > Mollusca > Bivalvia > Unionida > Margaritiferidae > Margaritifera > Margaritifera margaritifera. The sequence continues at coordinate 1,643,148 of JAQPZY010001252.1, read as the reverse complement.
TTGTCCAGTGACCTGGTATAAGCTGACAGTTGGATTTTCCTATCCATTGTCCAGTGACCTGGTACAAGCTGACAGTTGGATATTCCTATCCATTGTTCAACGACCTGGTATAAGCTGAAAATTGTGCTGGATAAGTAAAGTATTCTTTCACTTGCCGAGAATTGTATAAGATGGAAAAATCCTGATTTATGTGTTATTTATGAAAATAATGAATGTGTGCAGTAGACCTTTCCAGGGTTTTCAAACTCTATAACTACTTGTTCAGAAAAGAATCTTTTTCTCACTATTTTAAGTTATCAAAGACACCAATTTTTAAAATAAAAAAACCACATCCTATCGCATAAAGAAAAGGAGCTCAAAATATGATTAAATTGAAAGCAATATCTATGTCCCATGTTGTAATTTCAATCACTGGACACATATTTTGAGAGGGGGTATCTGTTGTATGTGCTAGAACTGAGATTAATTTGAACGCGACTGTTATCTACCTTTATGGTATGAGTTATGCATAGCCCTGGGTAAAATTTAAGAAATCAGTCTGATGGGTGAGAAAGATACTTGTGTTTCTTGTATCAACATTATACTGCATGTTTTACCTTTTGTACAAGAAAAATGTCAGGAGTGTCATTGAACAAGAGTGATGCCCCTTGTTACGTGGACGCCATGCACCTGATTGTGGTGTCATGTTTTTATTTGATCCCATGTTGCACTCCTTTGCATGGCAGCTTTGGCCTACAGTCATGTTACAAATAGATACAGATCTAACAAGTCTATTGTAGTGCAATGTATAAAGTAAGAAAGTGGCTTAAATTGTAAAGTGGCATAAATTGTATACAGATTTATTTAATACCAGATAGTGGTATGAAACATACATACTTTATATTGTGGGTTGGATACATATAATCTATACAAAAAAATGTTATTATCCCCATGCTTTTTTAAAAAGTGGTAGGGATATTGTGATACCCTCCACATGTCCTTCTGTCTGGCTTTTACCACAACTCCTCCTAAGCCATTAGGTGGGATTTCATGAAACTTTGTACTTAACTTGCTGCTGTGATAGCCATTTGCGAGCAGAGTGTCACCCTTGGCTCCCATCACCATGGTTCCTGTGAGGGGTTAAAAGGTCAGGTATAAAAATATTGCAATTACATTGACATTTTCAGGTATTTTCTAACCAAACTTTATATATGCAATCATAGCAGTAAGACATATTATATTTTTGACAGATTTTGCATTATGACCTATGAGTCAGTTTTAGGAGTGGGACAGTGGGTGAGTACTGGGGGTATGGAATATGCAGTGGAAAGCATGGGAATTTGTGATGGTGAGCTATTGCAGTTTATGTAGTTGACAATTCAAAAAGTAATGGCAGAATGAAATAACTCCCATCTGTGCAGTCACATTAAAAAATATTTATATATAAAGGTATTTATGTCATGTATTATGTACTTATGTTTTTATAAGGATTTTAAATAAGAGATAATTGGAGATTTTTAAAGAAACTGGCAGTGTAATTAAATCTATTGATATTTTCAATAATGTTTAAACATTACAGGTTGACCATTTTATTCTGTTTTTGACATTTTTCTTGCATAACAGAAATACCCAATTAATGCTTGCTCCAGATGAATTCCTGAAGCTCTTGAATATGTGATTTACTTTTGGTATATAACAGGAAATCACTCATTCTTGTTTCATGTGAATTTATTCAGTAGTTGTCTACATCGTTTCCATTCTTGCTTGATGAGAATGTATTCAGTACTTGTCTACATAGTTTCCATTCTTGCTTCATGTGAATTTATTCAGTATTTGTCTACATAGTTTCCATTCTTGCTTCATGTGAATTTATTCAGTACTTGTCTACATAGTTTCCATTCTTGCTTCATGTGAATTTATTCAGTACTTGTCTACATGGTTTCCATTTAGATTTATCTTCGGATGTTCTGTCATACCCACCAGCAGAGAATCAGTTTATAACTGAACACCACAAAATATTGATAGAATTTGAATTTGAAGCTCAGGTTGGTTACTTTTGCATTTCATCAAAGACTATTTAAAATTGAAGTTGTTTCCCTTGTACTAGCAGAGAACAAACTGCTCCCAGGTTGAAGTTGGTAAACAATGCCTGTACAGCATATGAACCTGGGGTCAGTCTCATTATTAGGGTGAGTATTTCCAGTAAGAAAAATAAACTATTGCAATATATTGCAGCATGGCATGTTTGTATTGCGATACTTATCAATATGTGTTGGTCTTTTACAGCATTATTGTTTCAAATGTTAAATTTGCATTTTATGTACTGAAATCATGAATGATTTTCTTAAAAGTAATAAAAACTGAAAAAGAAAATAATCATCTTGCTTTTTATTTCACAAAAACACCCACTGAATACAATAACAGAGATGCTGCCAGGGCGCACAAGTGAGCAAATCGTGCAAAATTTTTATGAATTTGCGCACTTGGAAAGCAGTGATGCACGAGAACTCCCACAAATTAGTTTAGAGTCGTGCATATAAAAATGTACTCTGTGCAGTATACAATTTTTTTAAAACTGTTAACACTTAAAGTGCTTGTTGTGCACATTGGAACAAACATTCTGTCAAGTTTAAACCTTTCATTCATGAAGGACATTTTACAAATGCGTGCTTAAAGTAAGGACTTATAGAAAAGTCAAAATGGCTGACTCCCAACATGGTTCATCTTCAGATGACGATTTCATTCAGCAAATACTGGCTGATGATAGTGATAATGACCAATGATTTTTAAGGTTTGAAGTATATGAGATTTTTAGAGCTCGGAAAGTGTTACTGGAAATACCAGTGAGTAATTTTGAACCCGAAAATGATGTAGAATATGAGTCTGATGCACATGCTGGATGGAGAAAAACATATGGCATGCTGGTCGACCCCCCTATTCAGCGGTATTTTGAAATTATATATCCAAAAGGCAGAATACCAAGCCTAATTAAAATGTGCAATTTAAAAGTAGAGTGCAATTTTCATTTATTTTCTCGAACAATTCTGCCTTGAGGAATCTTGTGGTAAAAAAAAACTATATAGCACTCTAAGGGTTAAGATAAATTGAATAAAAAAGAAACTAAAAAGAAATTAAAAAGTAAGGATATTTATTTTTGATCAAAATACCTCAGACTGAATAAGCAGACTCTGGCATTGATGGACTTGAAACCCAATACAACACTGTAGAACTTATAAGAAATCTAGCATAATAGTCAGCAAAGCACCAATTGAAGAAAGTGAAACTTTTGCATAGCTCTTGTTAGTGAAAAATTTTATTTTGGAGAAGAGATATCCAAGAGACAATACCTATGAGCTGTGGAAAATTGTACATAGCAAACATAAAAAGCAGTTTCCCAACTTGTTCAAGCTGGCTTAGCTAGCTATGCATATATCCCTTCAGACAGCAGATTGTGGAATAGGGTTCTCAGAACTGAACAATATTTATACATGGATAAGAAACATATTAAGCTCAGAAATGATCAACGGATTAATGCTTATACAACTAGAAAAGACATCTTTTGAGGATTTTGATTTAAATAGAGCTCTAACAAAGTGGAGGAGGAAGAAAGAAAGAGACGGATATTTATGTGTTAGGTAAATATTAAACTATGGCTATTTCCTCATCCCCCTCATTTTTTTTTTCTACTCCCCCTATTTTGGTGACAAGGGGGTATATCCCCACTTTAGATAAAATCCTGGCAGCATATCTACAATAAATCATATCTTTGATTTAGAAAATAGTAAGCATATCAACACGAGTCAAAAACTTGTGCCAACAGGGAAGAAAACGTGAAGAAAGAGTTACAAAATTATTCTGACTGATTAGAAAGGTCTTTGGTCTACGGAATAAAATGATAAAAAGATTCAGATCTTGCAATAAAATCATGAGAAGGAACCAAAAAAAAATGAAAACTCAAAATAATAAATGTATAACACTGAGAAATATCGCACAGTGACTTGAAAAAATGAAAAACAAGGATAAGCGGGAATTTACATAAATCACTGACACCATATCAAAAAGCCCTTGTTGGACACAGCACTGTGAGGACATAAATCAAAAATATGGCATGCGTGATAGCTGTGGCCCTTGATGATGGAAATTGTAATTTACTCTGTGTGTCTAGCATGCCTGTGATCGTAGGTTGTCAACTTGAATCACTCGGCAAGCTTTTACTGGAACTTAAATTTTTTTTCTGTGGTTGTCGCTTGGATGCAATGTACTAGTGATGTACAGTGATGGATGGTGATGTTGTAAATATGTTGCTAGACTTGTACTACATGTGTGTTTGATTTTGGGTTTACAGAGATTACAAAATGCAACAGTTTTGTCAATTTTATTGGTCCCAAATTCCTCTTTGTAGTGAAAACTTATTCCAAATTGAGCTTTTTCTTTTAGAGTTTTTCATGAGTTTGTCACCAGTGGCTGTCATGTCATGTTGGATATGACGATAAACCTATAGGTGTGCACTTAAAATGAGTTCTGGATGCGAGAACAAAGTTGAAGAAAACCCAGTATGCCCATATTACTGTACTCGTATATTATATATTGTATCAGATTCTTTGTATTGGAATTTACCAGTAAATCAGTATACCATTACACTTTTAATCATTATCACCACATCTTTATAAAAGCATTAGGGATATTGTCCTATCATCTGTCTGTCGTGATAGGTGTGAATGAGGGGTGTCATCCATGGTTCCATCCCCTTGGGAACTTGTTAGGCATAAATGAGTGGTGTCATCATTGGCTCCATCCCCTTGGGAACTTGATAGGCATAAATGAGGGGTGTCATCGATGGGTCCCAACCCTGGGAACCTGATAGGTGTAAATGGTCAGTCAGCGAGAGGGTTACCATCTATGGCTCCCACCCATGGGGAACCTGATAGGCATAAATTGGTCAGTCATCCAGAGGGGTGTCATCCATGTATCCCACCCATGGGCAACCTGATAGGCATAAATGGTCAGATGTACAAAAATTACAATTACAATGGTATTTTGAAATATTTATATGTACAATCATAACTGGAAGATGCATTATATATATCATGGATTTTGTGATGTCACTGTCAGGGTGCGTGTGGGTGAGTACTGAATGGGTGGGGAGGAGGTGTTATGGAATAAGCAGTGGAAAGCATGGTGATTTCCGTTATTGTGAGCTATTGTAGTCATTTTTAGCTGTACTAGTGATAGACCAGAATAGCTTATGGGATGGTCTGTTCTCCGTCATCTATCCATCCATTAGCACAAGTTTGTTAACGCTACTCCTCCTATACTTCTTGGAGGATTGCCATTAAACTTTACACACAGTCATCCAAAGGTGTATTTGGTCCAAAAAGAAAATAGTACCACTCGGACATCCAATATGGTCACCACAATAGCCATCTTGAAAATTTTGTTATTGCTACTCCTCCTGAAAGGATTGTCATATCAACATTGGGTTTTCAGTGAAAGACTTATTTGGATGTCTGATTGTCCTAAATGAAAATGGCGTTGATCTAACATTCAGAATGGTTGCCATGGCAGCCATCTTGAAAATCTTGTTATTGCTACTTCTCCTTATCAGAAAGTCATATTGACACAGGGTTTTTACCAGAAGACTTCTTATGATGGCTAGTTGATCATAAATGAAAATGGTGCCAATCTGATATCCAAGATGGCCACCATGGTGGTCATCTTGAAAATATAGTTATCGCTAATCCTTCTAGATGAATGGTCATATCTACATGAGGTTTGCACCAAAAGAATTCTTATGATGTCTGGTTGGGCCTAAATGAAAATAGTAGCAATCTGACATCCAATATGGCCACCATGGCAGTTGTCTTGAAAACTTTGTTATTGCTGACCTTCCTAAATGGAAAGTCACATCAACATGGGGTTTTCACCAGAAGACTTCTTATGATGTCTAGTTAGTCCTAGATGAAAATGATGCCAATCTAATATCCGAAATGGCTACCATGATTGCTATCTTTAAAATCTTATCACTGGTCCACCTAAATTGATGGCCATATTGACATGGGGTATTCACCCAAACAATTCTTATAATATTTAGTAGGCCCTAAATGAAACTGGTGCAGATCTTACATACAATATGACTGCCACAACAGCTAGCTTGCAAATCTTGCTATCATTACTCCTATCGAATGGATGGTCATAAAGTTCCCACTACAAAACTTCTAATGATGTCTAGTTGGTCCTAAATGAAAATGGTGCTGATTACATCCAATATGGGTGCCACAGAAGTAAATTTGAAAATCATGTTATTGCTCAAGAATATAAAAAGTGGTTTCAACACTCAGTAGTTAAAAAGAAGAAACGGTTTCATTTTGGATTCCTGGAAATTCTTTTAAGCTAGTAGAGTATCAGTTCCTTCAATGAATTCTTGTTTCATTGAATTTTGACAAAAAATATGATGCACCAACATCAGCAGTACCAGATCTGCTTGTTTGAGCCTTACAGTTTTGAAATTTTCTGTTATTTGTTGCAAATTGCTTCATAAAAATGTAAAAAGCTATAACAGACAATTTTGCATGATCTGTTGAAATCAACTTATGGTGGCAGTGCTATTTCAAGATAAGCAATAGTGATACCTGGGAGCAGTTTGAGCACAGAGGCAGGCACAGTACCGTTTCAAGATAAGCAATAGTGATTCCTGGGAGCAGTTTGAGCAGATAGGCACACACAATGTACAAATAAACTTGTGGTGGCAGTGCTGTTTCAAGATAAGCAATAGTGATACCTGGGAGCAGTTTGAGCAAATAGGCAGACATGCTGTTTCCAGAGAAGCAATAGTGATACCTTGGAGCAGATAGGCAGACATGCTGTTTCAAGAGAAGCAATAGTGATTCCTGAGAGCAGTTGGAGCAGATAGGCACACACAGTACAGACAAAGGGAATAGTCATATTGAATTTAAGACCAGCAGTTAACATGTACATATAAAACAATCTAACTTTCTTAATTGTAAAAATGCAATAAAGAGCAACATTTCTTATATGGCAAGCCAAGGGTTTGGACAAGTTTTACTGTTTGAGGGATGTCACTGGTAAAGTTAGGTAAACAAAGGTAACAAAAATAAATTTGAAAAGAATAAGGTGTGGTCAAATTTGAAATTATTATTCATGTGAGATGGCTGTAGGTGGGAGATAATCATCACATAAAATGAACTGTGTGTTTTACTTTTAGACTTGCATACATTTTTTATGTTTGTTTTATTTTTAGACTTGCATAAAGTTTATATGTTTGTTTCAGGATGGTAAGAGTGGAAGATCAGCTTTGTTCCATGCAGTCGAAACCAGGCAAGAGGGAATGGTGGATTTCCTACAGAGCCGTGAGGCCAACATAGATTTGCCAAACTATGCAGGGGTGACACCACTTTTGTATGCACAAACCAGAAACTTCAATGTGATCTCCAGCATTCTGTTGAAGGGCATTGATGGCAACAGGGTCTCTTTGGACAGGGTAACTGTCAGCTAATTGTTTCATTGTGTCATTTGTATATAGATTGCATAATATCATTCATAAGTGTGAAGTTCCATGCACATAAATTTATTTGTGTTAGCTGTGCAGCATCTCGTCATGAAATCATGCTAAACATCTATAACATCCAAATGTACAAACATATTAAATAGCTGCACTATTTTGTTGTTTATCAGTATAGGAATGGTCAACCATTAAATATGCAAATTACATCCAGTTTGGTTTTATGACAATAAATGATTTGTGATGGTTAGACTTAATTTTATTATAGGTTTCGAGGCTAAATCATTACATAACGGATGTGTTCATGTCAATAGTAGACCATCGTAAATGTAAAATACAGATTGGTAAAACTGGAGGCTAAATCATTACGTATAGGATGTGTTGATGTCAGTAGTAGACCATTGTAAATGTAAAATACAGATTGGTAAAATTGGAGGCTAAATCATTACGTATAGGATGTGTTGACGTCGGTAGTAGACCATTGTAAATGTAAAATACTGAGTTGTAAGACCATTAAATTAGGAAATTTGTTGATGAAATTTCAAGCTTTTCATATTCCTTGCCTTGGCATCATAAATACTTCCTATTATTTAAACCTGTGCAATATTATTTTTTTCTTGGAAATTTAAAATGACTGTGCAGATGGTCTAGTATTAGGCCAGTTTAAATGTATCTGTTTTCTTTAAAATGTATCTGTTTTCTTTCAGAAAATTAATTTTACTTTATCTTCCATATTGAAAATAAAACTTTGTAATGGAAATCAGCATTTGCAAGTCACAAGTAATACTCTATTGGCAGTGCAAACTCCCAAAAATGAAAACCATTGGGAACAAACTAAAATTTTGGTTTTGAGAGATTATGGGGTTACTGAATTAATTATATTAAAAGAAGGGATATTTGGGAGAAAAAAAAGTATTCTCAGTTTTTAGAAGATTTTGTTTTACTGAGGTCTTTGTATGGATCTAGATGAACACAGACGCATTCTCCACCCTGTGATCCAGAACATTTTGGATGTTAACTCTTTTTGATGATACACCACTGGAGAAAATCTGTCACTTTCTAAAAGACTTTTGATCCTATATTTAAGGACTTATTTTATATGCAGATTAAAGAATTTTGACATTTTTATCATTTATCTTGTACCCTCCTGAGAATTGTAGCAGTTTTTAACCTGATAGTTTTAAACCTTACTTTTCCTCTTTGCTAAATAGTCAGGTTTGTGCTGTTATACACACACACACACACACACACACACACACACACACACACACACACACACACACACACACACACATATATATATATATATATGGCTTATGTCTTTTCAGGTTCAAATTCCCAAATTCCATGTCAAGTCTGAGTCCAGTATGTCGCCCATCTCAAACAGGACCATGATGTCAATGGGAGAGGGATCTTCCTCGAATGTCTCCAGCCCTTGTCAATCTGGACGTGGATCTCCCATGGATCTGTCTGGTGCAGCATCTCATGGGTCTCACACTGGAGATCAGAACTCTCATGTGTCTCACACAGATAGTCATGTGTCTCACATTGATGTGTCTTGCCTGCCTGAGCTTGAGAAAAGGCTGAGAGACACATCCAACCTAGGAGACCAGAGATATGCCAAAATGTCCAGACTTTTGTTTGATAAAATGGAGACAAACCTTAGTGAGACAAAAAGTTCTGTTTCTCATAGTAAAATGCTATCAGCAGAGCAGAATGATTTAAAAGACAATATATTAGCAGAACGGTTACACCAGATGGATAAGTTGAGAGATAAGGTTTCAGAATTGAAATTTCCAAGCCCAGGAAATCCACCTGTACATTCTGAGGAGGCAAAAAGACAAGTAGGCCAAAGAAATTCCTCTTTATTACATATGAAAAGTGATAACTCCAATCAAGATGCTAAATTGACTGCCGCCCAAATTTCAGCATCTTCCTCATTGTGGAATATTAAAGTGGAACCTACAACCCCTCAGTCTCCATATCCTCAAGGGTATTCACAGGGAAAAATATTACAGCATGAGACAGAAGTATCTCAGCATGAGACAAAAGTATATCAGAATGAGACAAAATTATTTCAGCATGAGATAAAAGAACAACAGCTTTCAGATGATGTTAAGGGTTTTCAGTCTGAAAAGGAAGATTCCAAAGTTTCAAGTGGAATACATGGAAGTAAAATTCAGACTTTATATTTTCTTGATGGAACAAATTTACGTCCTTTGCAAGTGATAATTGATGGTGAGACAATGACTCCAGTATCATTCACAGATACAAACTCTGTTGAAAGCAGTGTTTTAAACTCTGTGCTGCAGAGAGTGTCTCAGACGCAAGAGAAAGACTTGAAACACGATTCTGTGAGTGGTTCAGTTTCTACCTCAGAGAATTCATCTTTACCAGGATCAGGTATGGTTGGATGGGATGGAGAGGTGGGAAAGAAGAATGCAAACAGTCATCCATTTACATCAAATAAAAATACTGTGACGCAAGAAACATATCACATTAAAACTGAGAGACAGGAGGGTGAAATGGAAAAAGGTTTATTAGTACCTGTCTCTTTTTCAAGTGCCAATGAAAATTCGAAATCTGTACCACCACCGGTAGTTCAGGTTCAGCGACACATAAATAAATCAGATTTGAGAAATTCTCCAAATGCAGGGAAAGGTACTGGCAGCACTGAAAGGGATGAACAGCAAGTTTCCAATAAAAAGATAAAATTAGACACCAAGAAAAATTTAGACTCTAAATCTAGTAGTAGTAATAAACCCAAAAGAACTACTAAGCGTGATGAGATGGGTACCAGTAGCAGTTCAGAAAAAGGCAGTACTGATTCAGTACCAAATCTAACTCTGATGTCATTCCCACCTGGACCTGGACCAAACATTTCAAAGAAGCCGACCAATCCTGTTACTGTTGGGTCATGCCTGATTCCTGGCCGTGTTCCAAGCACTGTAGCAAACCCACGTCCAGCACCAGTTATGACAGAGGGCACATTGACTCGTATCTCTCCTGCAATAAAAGCTAAGATTTCTCAAGCCCTTATGTCACAAAGAAAACAGGGTTTGAATCGAGTCCAGCCACCTAAATCAGACTAAACTTCTATTCTATTCAAAGACTTTGTTCAATATATATATGACACATGTAGACCAAAAATGCATAGATTTATTTACCAGTAACTTTTTATTAAAGAGAGAAAAAAATTTGTTTCTGTGATTGTTACTGAAATTCAGTTATTAGGGGGTAGATTATTTCAAGTTTTATCTGGAAAAAGACTCTTACTGTTAAAACCTTTAGAATGCTAAAGCTGTAGAACTTTGACACAAAGTCAAACAACTTTTCATCCAGCTTTATTTTGTTTATGTTCGCATTACTTAATACATATGATTGTTTATGTATTAATTTACACTGGATGTGTACAGTATAACATACTTTTACAAGCTTTTATCTTCAGTGTTTTGGCAAATTTTAGCACGCATTTAACATAATATACAATTAAATCTTATTTCAATCCAAATGCTTTAATAATTTTGTGAATACTTTTATGATGGGTCTGCATGAAAGTGCAGAAAACTTCAAATTGTTGTTTTCTATCGGTCTTAGTCTCTCCATCTCTGTCTATCATATTCATACTTTAGAACCAGAATAACCCAAGATTCATTTTTGATTTTTCTGTACAGTCTCAAGTATGCCAACATCAATTATTTGAATTTTCATTTGAACCAATACCATATTTCCCAAACATTTGTAAAAAAAAAAATATATGTTAATACAGATATAAATATCTAAACTTCTGTACTCTGAGTTTAGGCCTTTTCTGGTTAATGAGTGGGCTGGAATTTCCAACTTGAATAACATGTGATACCAGTACAAAAAGTGGGCATATATACTATTACGACTGTAATATCTAACCGATTATTTGTTTGTACATTACTGAAAATGGTTTCCAAAACATGCTATGGATGTGAACATGTATAAACATGATCAGCACATGACATTTAACCACCATCTTAATTTTTTTTTCTGAGCTGGCCAATTTTGAAAAATGTCAACACTAATTACATAGATGAATCTGAGCAGCTGGCTGCATCATCCTTGTAATGTTGACAAGCATTATTACAGTATTTTGCCTGTTCAAAGGTTTGAATATAGTTCCAAAATTAACTATGATGCAATATCTTCCAAAATATTTTTTTATATGGGATGATTTCTTTAAGGGAGTGGGGGATCCATGTATAAGAGGGGTCTTTTAACTAAATCTCAGTTCTGTCACTTATTGGGTCAGTCAATATGCTTTTGTTTTCTTAGTGTTCAGCATATTTCAATGTAAGATGTTGATGTACATATGTATGTATGTATAAATCTATGTATATAAACATAATTCCATCCATTCATCCATCTATCTATCTATCTATCTATCTATCTATCTATCTATCTATCTATCTATCTATCTATCTATCTATCTATCTATCTATCTATCTATCTATCTATCTATCTATCTATCTATCCATCCATCCATCCATCCATCCATCCATCCATCCATCCATCCATCCATCCATCCATCCATCCATCCATCCATCCATCCATCTATCTATCTATCTATCTATCTATCTATCTATCTATCTATCTATCTATCTATCTATCTATCAAACTTATTGCTTCAGTCAAGTATTTTGCATGCTGATGAAAAATGTGAGGTCTTTAAGTCAAATGTCTTGCAGAATTCTGAAATATATAAATTATTTTATTAGTCATGAATCTGCTACTAATAATGGTCTTGATAAATGCCATTTCATTATTTATCTCTCAATACTGAGGAACATTACATCAATATGTACCACAACAACCACATGAACTGATTGGTTGGTAAATTGATTTATTGATTGATGGACCTCTTGATCTGTTGATTTTAAAGCTAAGAATTGGTCTTTGTTTATTTTTGTTTTGCAGTGTACCTTCCATATTTAAGAAAAAAATGTGTATCTTTCAAACTCTAAATAATCTCTTAACCCAGCACATTTGAAGAATTGTCAATTGCTTCAAGTGAAAAAGAGGGAAAAGGGTGGGGGTACATTTTAAGGGAAAAATCCCTTTTGAATTGAGTTGAATGAAGAATTAATCAATTGTGTGTTTGAAACCCGTCATAAAATACGTAAAGTGAGCTTCATTGAAGCTTTCTATGTCAAATTGGACTTCAATTTTAGGAAGCTCCTTACCCAGCTTAGTCCAATCATATTTAAAGAACACCTTGTTTCCTAAAATAATCCTGTGGCTTGGGACTGATTTTCAATTGAATTTCTTCATTCAATAGTGAATGCAGACTTACAAACATGAGATCTGGGTCACATACGGTAGAATATAAATATGGTGAAACAGCCTTTGTTTGTACTGTTGTCAAATGACTTGCTCAAGGGAAATAACCCACAATGAGTAAGTCTCTTGAGGTACTTTATAATTTAATGTCATTTGGTACATCAACAATAATGAATGAAAACAAAAAACTTTCAAAGTGGCTAATATATTTTTTTTCTTCTATTTTTCTGTCCATTTTGATCGGAGTACTGGTCCTTTATCTTAAATTTTCTATGTTTCTATTCATTTTGACAGAGTAATGGTCCTTTATCTTAAATTTTCTATGTTTCTATTCATTTTGACAGAGTACTGGTCCTTTATCTTAAATTTCTGTTTCTATTCATTTTGACAGAGTAATGGTCCTTTATCTTAAATTTTCTATGTTTCTATTCATTTTGACAGAGTAAGGGTCCTTTATCTTAAATTTTCTATGTTTCTATTCATTTTGACAGAGTAATGGTCCTTTATCTTAAATTTCTGTTTCTATTCATTTTGACAGAGTAATGGTCCTTTATCTTAAAATTTCTGTTTCTATTCATTTTGACAGAGTAATGGTCCTTTATCTTAAATTTTCTATGTTTCTATTCATTTTGACAGAGTAAGGGTCCTTTATCTTAAATTTTCTATGTTTCTATTCATTTTGACAGAGTAAGGGTCCTTTATCTTAAAATTTCTATGTTTCTATTCATTTTGACAGAGTAAGGGTCCTTTATCTTAAATTTCTGTTTCTATTCATTTTGACAGAGTAATGGTCCTTTATCTTAAATCTCTGTTTCTATTCATTTTGACAGAGTAATGGTCCTTTATCTTAAATTTCTGTTTCTATTCATTTTGACAGAGTAATGGTCCTTTATCTTAAATTTTCTATGTTTCTATTCATTTTGACAGAGTAATGGTCCTCTATCTTAAAATTTCTGTTTCTATTCATTTTGACAGAGTAAGGGTCCTTTATCTTAAATTTTCTATGTTTCTATTCATTTTGACAGAGTAATGGTCCTTTATCTTAAAATTTCTGTTTCTATTCATTTTGACAGAGTAATGGTCCTTTATCTTAAATTTTCTATGTTTCTATTCATTTTGACAGAGTAATGGTCCTTTATCTTAAAATTTCTGTTTCTATTCATTTTGACAGAGTAAGGGTCCTTTATCTTAAATTTTCTATGTTTCTATTCATTTTGACAGAGTAATGGTCCTTTATCTTAAATTTCTGTTTCTATTCATTTTGACAGAGTAATGGTCCTTTATCTTAAATTTCTGTTTCTATTCATTTTGACAGAGTAATGGTCCTTTATCTTAAAATTTCTATGTTTCTATTCATTTTGACAGAGTAAGGGTCCTTTATCTTAAATTTCTGTTTCTATTCATTTTGACAGAGTAAGGGTCCTTTATCTTAAATCTCTGTTTCTATTCATTTTGACAGAGTAATGGTCCTTTATCTTAAAATTTCTGTTTCTATTCATTTTGACAGAGTAATGGTCCTTTATCTTAAATTTTCTATGTTTCTATTCATTTTGACAGAGTAATGGTCCTTTATCTTAAAATTTCTGTTTCTATTCATTTTGACAGAGTAAGGGTCCTTTATCTTAAATTTTCTATGTTTCTATTCATTTTGACAGAGTAATGGTCCTTTATCTTAAATTTCTGTTTCTATTCATTTTGACAGAGTAATGGTCCTCTATCTTAAAATTTCTGTTTCTATTCATTTTGACAGAGTAAGGGTCCTTTATCTTAAATTTTCTATGTTTCTATTCATTTTGACAGAGTAATGGTCCTTTATCTTAAATTTCTGTTTCTATTCATTTTGACAGAGTAATGGTCCTTTATCTTAAATTTTCTATGTTTCTATTCATTTTGACAGAGTAATGGTCCTCTATCTTAAAATTTCTGTTTCTATTCATTTTGACAGAGTAAGGGTCCTTTATCTTAAATTTTCTATGTTTCTATTCATTTTGACAGAGTAATGGTCCTTTATCTTAAATTTCTGTTTCTATTCATTTTGACAGAGTAATGGTCCTTTATCTTAAATTTCTGTTTCTATTCATTTTGACAGAGTAATGGTCCTTTATCTTAAAATTTCTGTTTCTATTCATTTTGACAGAGTAAGGGTCCTTTATCTTAAATTTTCTATGTTTCTATTCATTTTGACAGAGTAATGGTCCTTTATCTTAAATTTCTGTTTCTATTCATTTTGACAGAGTAATGGTCCTCTATCTTAAAATTTCTGTTTCTATTCATTTTGACAGAGTAAGGGTCCTTTATCTTAAATTTTCTATGTTTCTATTCATTTTGACAGAGTAATGGTCCTTTATCTTAAATTTCTGTTTCTATTCATTTTGACAGAGTAATGGTCCTTTATCTTAAATTTTCTATGTTTCTATTCATTTTGACAGAGTAATGGTCCTCTATCTTAAAATTTCTGTTTCTATTCATTTTGACAGAGTAAGGGTCCTTTATCTTAAATTTTCTATGTTTCTATTCATTTTGACAGAGTAATGGTCCTTTATCTTAAATTTCTGTTTCTATTCATTTTGACAGAGTAATGGTCCTTTATCTTAAATTTCTGTTTCTATTCATTTTGACAGAGTAATGGTCCTCTATCTTAAAATTTCTGTTTCTATTCATTTTGACAGAGTAAGGGTCCTTTATCTTAAATTTTCTATGTTTCTATTCATTTTGACAAAGTAATGGTCCTTTATCTTAAATTTTCTATGTTTCTATTCATTTTGACAGAGTAATGGTCCTCTATCTTAAAATTTCTGTTTCTATTCATTTTGACAGAGTAAGGGTCCTTTATCTTAAATCTCTGTTTCTATTCATTTTGACAGAGTAAGGGTCCTTTATCTTAAATTTCTGTTTCTATTCATTTTGACAGAGTAATGGTCCTTTATCTTAAATTTCTGTTTCTATTCATTTTGACAGAGTAATGGTCCTTTATCTTAAATTTTCTATGTTTCTATTCATTTTGACAGAGTAATGGTCCTTTATCTTAAAATTTCTGTTTCTATTCATTTTGACAGAGTAAGGGTCCTTTATCTTAAATTTTCTATGTTTCTATTCATTTTGACAGAGTAAGGGTCCTTTATCTTAAAATTTCTATGTTTCTATTCATTTTGACAGAGTAAGGGTCCTTTATCTTAAATTTCTGTTTCTATTCATTTTGACAGAGTAATGGTCCTTTATCTTAAATCTCTGTTTCTATTCATTTTGACAGAGTAATGGTCCTTTATCTTAAATTTCTGTTTCTATTCATTTTGACAGAGTAATGGTCCTTTATCTTAAATTTTCTATGTTTCTATTCATTTTGACAGAGTAATGGTCCTCTATCTTAAAATTTCTGTTTCTATTCATTTTGACAGAGTAAGGGTCCTTTATCTTAAATTTTCTATGTTTCTATTCATTTTGACAGAGTAATGGTCCTTTATCTTAAAATTTCTGTTTCTATTCATTTTGACAGAGTAATGGTCCTTTATCTTAAATTTTCTATGTTTCTATTCATTTTGACAGAGTAATGGTCCTTTATCTTAAAATTTCTGTTTCTATTCATTTTGACAGAGTAAGGGTCCTTTATCTTAAATTTTCTATGTTTCTATTCATTTTGACAGAGTAATGGTCCTTTATCTTAAATTTCTGTTTCTATTCATTTTGACAGAGTAATGGTCCTCTATCTTAAAATTTCTGTTTCTATTCATTTTGACAGAGTAAGGGTCCTTTATCTTAAATTTTCTATGTTTCTATTCATTTTGACAGAGTAATGGTCCTTTATCTTAAATTTCTGTTTCTATTCATTTTGACAGAGTAATGGTCCTTTATATTAAAATTTCTATGTTTCTATTCATTTTGACAGAGTAAGGGTCCTTTATCTTAAATTTCTGTTTCTATTCATTTTGACAGAGTAAGGGTCCTTTATCTTAAATCTCTGTTTCTATTCATTTTGACAGAGTAATGGTCCTTTATCTTAAAATTTCTGTTTCTATTCATTTTGACAGAGTAATGGTCCTTTATCTTAAATTTTCTATGTTTCTATTCATTTTGACAGAGTAATGGTCCTTTATCTTAAAATTTCTGTTTCTATTCATTTTGACAGAGTAAGGGTCCTTTATCTTAAATTTTCTATGTTTCTATTCATTTTGACAGAGTAATGGTCCTTTATCTTAAATTTCTGTTTCTATTCATTTTGACAGAGTAATGGTCCTCTATCTTAAAATTTCTGTTTCTATTCATTTTGACAGAGTAAGGGTCCTTTATCTTAAATTTTCTATGTTTCTATTCATTTTGACAGAGTAATGGTCCTTTATCTTAAATTTCTGTTTCTATTCATTTTGACAGAGTAATGGTCCTTTATCTTAAATTTTCTATGTTTCTATTCATTTTGACAGAGTAATGGTCCTCTATCTTAAAATTTCTGTTTCTATTCATTTTGACAGAGTAATGGTCCTTTATCTTAAATTTCTGTTTCTATTCATTTTGACAGAGTAATGGTCCTTTATCTTAAAATTTCTGTTTCTATTCATTTTGACAGAGTAAGGGTCCTTTATCTTAAATTTTCTATGTTTCTATTCATTTTGACAGAGTAATGGTCCTTTATCTTAAATTTCTGTTTCTATTCATTTTGACAGAGTAATGGTCCTTTATCTTAAATTTCTGTTTCTATTCATTTTGACAGAGTAATGGTCCTTTATCTTAAAATTTCTGTTTCTATTCATTTTGACAGAGTAATGGTCCTTTATCTTAAAATTTCTGTTTCTATTCATTTTGACAGAGTAAGGGTCCTTTATCTTAAATTTTCTATGTTTCTATTCATTTTGACAGAGTAAGGGTCCTTTATCTTAAATTTTCTGTTTCTATTCATTTTGACAGAGTAAGGGTCCTTTATCTTAAATTTTCTATGTTTCTATTCATTTTGACAGAGTAATGGTCCTTTATCTTAAATTTCTGTTTCTATTCATTTTGACAGAGTAATGGTCCTCTATTTTAAAATTTCTGTTTCTATTCATTTTGACAGAGTAAGGGTCCTTTATCTTAAATTTTCTATGTTTCTATTCATTTTGACAGAGTAATGGTCCTTTATCTTAAATTTCTTTTTCTATTCATTTTGACAGAGTAATGGTCCTTTATCTTAAATTTTCTATGTTTCTATTCATTTTGACAGAGTAATGGTCCTCTATCTTAAAATTTCTGTTTCTATTCATTTTGACAGAGTAAGGGTCCTTTATCTTAAATTTTCTATGTTTCTATTCATTTTGACAGAGTAATGGTCCTTTATCTTAAATTTCTGTTTCTATTCATTTTGACAGAGTAATGGTC